>CAXKVX010002954.1:0-25661 GCA_964058865.1 Eleocharis quinqueflora | reverse complement strand
CTAGGCGTTTACTAGCCCTCTACTTTGAATCTTTGACTAGTGTTAGTTGTAGTCTTGTAGAAAAGATCATGTCAATGTTTTCCTTTCTTTTTAAACACTGTTGCATGATTATGGAAATACAGTACAGCAATTTATTCTTCTAGCTTTTTGCAGTTTGGGCTATATTGAAAAAGACTTCCCACCTAACTTGGTTATTCTTTTGTATTTGTTATATTAAGATCTATCTATAATATTAAGGCTGTTAGGTTTTTGTAACACATTCATTGGAAAGGAAATAATTGGGCCTTTAGGCCCAACAGTGTCCAAAGAAATTTGGCAGTACCAAATAGCCCATCAATAATCCTCTAAATACAAATATGTAAATATGTAATTGAAATTCTGAGGCTGCTGCAGTGCTGCTGAATGATATGAATAGCATTTTGGGCCGCAAATCTCATGTACATTAGCAATGTTCTATATATATTTATATATTGCTTTTTTAATTCTATAATCCGGCTACAGATATGTATATTTAGTTTGTCATTGTCTCAACGATAAGTAAGTTTTACAAATTTTATATTTTATATATAGCCCTCTGAATTAAATCAAGGTTGTCCAAATCGAATTCGAGTGTCTAGATTAATCCAATGACATTATTTTACCATCAAAATAATGACAATAGATATGAATCCGCATATTTAAGTTGATATATTTATTTAGTGAGCAGAGTTGTGATTCGTTGGATTGCTTTTTTGCACTTTAATCAGAGCGATAACAAAATGTGACTAAGAAGAAAATTAAAAAGGAAAATTTTCGCCTCTCCTCCTACCCTTCTATCTCTTTGCCTCCTTTCTCGTCTTGTCGCCTCCCTTACCCGAAGGGGGTTAGATACATCCATAAGTGCATCATTTGATTGTGCACTCATAATTTCAATCATTGAATCAACAAGTCACACAATCTCTCTTATTAAATAAATAAGATTCGATTGAGTTCTTTTGAAAAGAAAAAAGAAAAATAAAGGCTCTTTTTGAGTCATTTTCAATGGTTCTTTGATTCAATGACTCTTTGATCTAGATCTTTGACTTTGTACTTGATGTCAAGAGACTCTTGGCTCTCTTATCTCAATCTGATGAGATTGAACTTTGTAGATAAAAGAAAGAAAGAATGGAGCTCATGGTAGCTTTGTTTGTAATCTGAATGAAGATTGAGGGGTTTATTTCAAAAAATGGTTGGAATGTTTCAATATACAAAGAAAAATTACTGTGGTAAAAGCAAGCTTAATTATTTGACTGTTGATGGGTCCCACGAAGGACGGGTTTCTCTCAGTAAGTTTGGGAGATGCAAACTTTTTCCGGACGTTGCTACAGTGTTGAACAAAAATCATAAAATTTGAATGGTAATGAAATAAATTAAATATAAAATTAAAATTGTATTATTCGAATCATGATAATTTATTGTCTTAAAGCGTATTTCGTCTTAAATGTGACAAGACAATGGAATCACTATCAAGATAGTCCGACTTTGTAATTTCTTGAGACATGTTCTTGTAAGTGACTGATGAAATATTCTCAATACCCAGCAACAATATGTTTGTAAGATAATATAATATAATATAATATTTGATGTATGAAATGAAAATCGTGAAATTGAGATGCTAATAGAAGTTAATCGGATCAGCGAATAAGAAGTAAAAAGAATGAATTGAATTTTTATTGTACATATCTTTTGCTGAATATCACTCTCTATTTATAGAGTATAAGATATAGAGGCCAACAGATAAATAAATAAAATCATTAACTCATACATTTATTATTTGAAAATGTTACAACATGTACATTTAAAATATCATTAATTATTAAACGTTACTCTTCAAAATAATCAAGAGGAATAAAGGTGTAATGTACAAATTAATTTGAAATTAATGTTTTACCGTTACATATCACTAAATCACTTAATCAATTGAAGAATACAAATCATTAACGGATTGAAAATTTTATTTTGAGTTTTAATGTTTTATAATTCTAACAATCCCCCACAACACTCAAAATTTTATTTTTAGAACTAAAATACAATAAATAGAGATATTAGTTGCTGGATATTTATATTATATATTTGGTGTAAGTGTTTTACAAAACTTGAACTTCACCTAGTGTTAATAATAATAATTTGGAGGAGATTAAGTAAACCATGTATTGAACTTGCTCCTTTTAATCCAAATTTTGTTATCACACATGCAATACAGAGAAAATCATCGTGAGTTGTGTATAAACGACCTTGCACAAGTATCTTGAATTTTTCATGAGAATCTTTAGGACTTACCTATTTCCCGCACTACAATCGTATATGGACATTCTCATATAGGTGAGTTCCTGCCGGGGATGTGTGTAGTGTAACATCTTTCAAAAATGTCGCATCAGGACTCATTAAGAGTTAATATACGCATCCTTACCACTACAATAACATGCAAACTTATCATAGGGATGGGTTTAGAGTCGAGCTCTATAAATGTGTGCAATTATTGTCAACTTATTAGTTTGTAATTATCCATTAAACCTCTTTCAAGGGATCACCTATCAAAGGTTCGGTTACCACTACAAGAAGGCTTATTATGGGCATAATTTCATCCCGTCGATGAATTTAGGACCTTAATTCTATTTAATCCTATAGTGAGACAATCGATTATATCTATAAATGAGTTTTTTGTAATTTTTTAAATCCATTTGCATCCATTTAAATGAAAATATCAAGAAGATTGCATCTTTGAACTGTCTGATTATATTATTTGATATTTCATTAATATCATATTTAATCACTAAAGATTTGTAGGTATTATAAAATGAATAACCTACCAAAAAAATACATTCTTTTATTACTTTTTCTTCTGTTTGGTTTTGATTTTTTTTTTAATTTTTGTTAAACATTCACATACACAAAAATAATTAAGTCTTGGAGAATATCTTTTCATAATTTATATGATATTTTAATATTATTATTAACTAGAATTTCATTAAAATATATAACAAGATGATAATAATACTCCTCCACAAAATTTAGGATACACATGAACTATTTAACATTGCATTTATCATATCTAATAATGTTCGATTTTTATGTTATACGACATCATTTGATTGAGGTGAATATGAAGTAGTAACCTCATGAATAATTTATGTTATATTTTTTATCAAATAAATCAACTTCATTTAATGTATATTTGCCACCTCGATCAGACCATTATAATTGTAATTTTTTTCAACTTAATATTTCAAAAAAAATTTGCATATTTATTTACCATCTCATTTTTTAATTTTAAGAAGATAAGTATAACAAAATATGGAATAATCTTCTATAAATGTTATAAAATATACAATTCCTCCTCGTGTAACACCTCCTATTTGAATCACATACATAACTATGAATTAATTCTATTTTTTATCTCTGAATTTAATTGTTTTAAATTATTTTCTTGGCATTTTTGATAAATTTCATATTTTGAAGTATTATTTATTTTCAAGTTAGAAATTAGATTAAGATGAGACATTTTCATAAATTTTGATAATATTTTGAGATTCGGTCAGATTGATTTAAATTGATATTTAATTCTAATTATTGAATATATTAACATTTTTCATGTTAAGTTTAGTAGCAGAATAAGTGGAAATATAACTTATTTAGAATTATCTAACGATCTAACACAATTATGTTTATCAAATAACTAAATTTGTAATGAACAAATCAACGTTAATGTGTAAAATTAATTTCTTTAATATTTATAATGAAGTATAGATCTGTCTCAAATACATAATCTATTAATAACTATATTAATCATAAATTAAAAGAACACTATTGCGAACAAAATGTTATTTGATTTTATTTATTTATTTATCAAGCACTATCCAAATTAAAACAATATGCTTTAGATTGTTGGAACAAAAATCATAAAATTTGAATAATAATGAAATAAATATAAAACTGAAATTATTACCTAGATCGTGATAACTCACTGTTTTAAAGCATATTCCGTCCCAATCGTGCAAGACAATGAAATCGCTCTCAAGATAATCCGAGTTTGTCACTCCTTAAGGCACGTCCTTGGAAGTGACTGATGAAATCTCATCAATACCCAACAACAATTGTGAAATAATATAATATAGTATTTGATGTATGGAATGGAAACCGTGAAATTAAGAGGCTAAGTTAATTGGATCGCCAAATAAGAAGTAAAAGAAATGAATTGGATTTTTGTTGTATATACCATTTGTTGAATATCACTCTTTATTTATAGGGTATAAGGTATAGAGGCCAACGAACAAATAAATAAAAACATTAACTCGTTCATTGATTATTTGAAAACGTTATAACATGTACATTTAAGGTGTCATTAATTATTAAACATTACTCTTCAAAATAATCAAGAGGAATAAATGTATAATGTACAAATTAATTTGAAATTAATGGTTTACCCTTATAAATCACTTAATCAATTGAAAAATACAAATCATTAACACATTGAAAATTAAATTTTGACTTTTAATGTTTTATAATTCTAACACCCACCACTTTGACCGTCTGAGTTCCACAGAATCCTGACTGTAGGAGGCCCCTTTGTCATAGGTGGTAGAAGCATTGGAGGGAGCAGGGGTAGATCCATTCACGGGCAAGTTCGGACAAGTGCCCGACTTGATTTAAAAAAATGCAAAATTTAGTGTATTTTTAGTTATTTTTGTAGTGAAAAATGTGATTTTAATGATATTTTAATGGCTTTATTGTGTTCGGACTTAATCTCAACTTCATTGTCCGAACATAATTGAGCTCTGAGTCCACCTCTGAAAGGGAGCAAATCCCAATATGCATCAGTGGTCAAGCGTGGTGGACACATGCTACACCCGTGTCAAATCCCGTAGACAAGCCGTGGCATAGAAACAATGCATCGGCCTTTTGGAAAATGCTTCACAAAATAAAGCAGCATTAGGAGGCTTGCATTACTTCCCAACAGGACTAGTGTGTTTGGTTGCGTCATCCCTCATAAAAATATTCGACGTACCAATTTATCGCTCTTAATCCAGCTCCACTTGCAATGGTTCACCATATTTGGAAAATTAGGATTCCACATAGAGTTCAGATCTTCATGTGGCTGATGATTCAAAATCGGTTAACCACAATTGACAACTTAATCAAGAGAAATTGGTCGATTCCAAACATGTGTTACTTGTGCAGAGATGAGTGTGAATCGGGTACTCATTTATTCTATATGTGCCCATACAGCAAAACACTGAGGACATATCTAATGGATGTTCTGCATCACCATGGTCAGGAGTCACTTATTTTTTGTAGCTTGAGAGCAAGTGAATTTCTTACAAGGATGAGAATTAAAAGATGGGAAGCACTGGAGGCTACCACGTGTTTCATTATTTGGGGGGAAAGATGCAGAAGAATTTTTTTTGGAAAAAAGATACAATTCAAGAGGTTCATGAGATTTTAAGTGAAGGACGATTATAGTTCGCAAATGAAAACTTCTTTGATAGAATTTGTTCTTGATCAAAGAATCTCTGCTCACATTTGTACATTGTAAATGTTTACCTTTCTTCTTCTATTTTGTGTAAATTTTCAAATATTATTAATGAAATTTGAAGACATAGATCTTCATCTTTTGTTAAAAAAAAATATTATAGAATACATGATATTGACATAACGTACGTTTTTATAAATTAACTATTATATAACATATATTTTTCATTATTTTTCATAAGTTGATCGCGCACTAATTGAACGACATTAGACAAAATGCTGATTGGACTGGCAACACTAAATAATTTGATAATTTGTCCATAGAGAAATTAAGAGTGCATCAAACTGTTTTCACCAAATCTTCAATAGTTCATTGTGCAGTCCAATCATAATTCCAGTTGATACTTAGTGTCTCTGTCTAATTTGTTCCTTCATCTTCATACAATTAATGAAATATTCGTATCGACATGTCATGTCCATGCCATTGCACATTTATAAATAATAATAATACTCAGTCTGCTCAAAATCTAACGATGCTCAAATGCATACATGGTGCATTTAGCCAAATTGGTAGGCTGATTTAGGAATAGGTCTAAATCAGAAATTCACAATTATTTGGGTCGACAAGCCCCTGTTTTAGTTTGGTGCGTTGCAAAGAAAAGGTTTCAAAAATTACGAGATAGACATCAGATACCTAAGGGCTTGGATGTTTAATTAGTATTTCCTCTAATTTTCTTTGTTGTTTTCTTTGACTATTAGGTATTGCATGTATGCTTTTGTAACATTGAATATTTTTTATTGCTACCTATATATGTGCATTGGCACTATATATTTATAATGCAAGTAATTAACTAATTATTTCTCTAGACTGTAACCTTACAATTAGTAGATGTACATATATTCCACCAATATGTACCATTCTATAATTTTCTGGCAGTTTCTGTTATAACGTGTGTAGCTAATTTTATCTTTTTTTTGTCCAAATTGTATTTTAATGAAAAAAAATATGCAGATTGAGACAACCACATAACATCTATCTGTCCAATTTGTGTAGGATTCTGGCCTACTACATGTACTACTTTCCATGATCTATGGCAATAAATCATGAAGCAGAATAATAAAAAGAAGACAAAAATGTACAACTGGTAAAGGGGTAATTAATTATACTGAAAGAAAATGGCCAAACAAAATAAACTTTAGTCATATAAAAAATCTAACTTAAGGACAAATATAGCTGGTTTGTTTTATATGAGCACTGTTCTAAAAAGCTACATTGTTGCTTCACCATCTTTTCTTGGTGTATTAGAAGCCAAGCTCTCCAATTAAGTTTGACTTTGTCTCCCCAAAAGGTGTTCCCTATTTGTTTTGTATGTAGCTTCCTCAGCTTCTACTTCTTTCTAACAAATCCGTAAATTACATCCACTTTTCACGCTAGCTGTTATATTTTGGGACCATTGATTGATTTGATTCTATTTTGAAGTGTAGAGGAATTGATTTGATTCTTAGCTAGTTAAAGATCAGATCTATAGTAAATAAGTTACTATGAAATGTACTGCACAACTAATGTATTATGGCTGTATTAGGCAAGGTGCTTAGTATGATAATGAAGCATATATTTTGTGGTCCTATAGAGTATAGATCTACTATTTAGAGTATAGACTCGCTATCAGTAGCTGTCGTAATACCTTGGTAGTAAGAAGAACATGCGACGTTTCATATTATTTTTTGTCTTTATTTATTGCATAGTGTTAATGGTCCCTTGATATGGATCAATAAACTATGTATGTACAGTTTATTTGCTCTTTTACCTAGAAAAAAATGTAATTTCCATAACGTGTTTTTTTTATAGTAATTCTTTGCAATATGCACTACTACAGCAATGAATCGGTACGATAACGGAATGTTTCGTATAGTAGCCTAAATGACTATTAGAAAGTGCGTATTATATTGTTAAAGACAGAAAGTTTAACTGTGTGTATTAACTGTAAGATTTAGAACTTATCTGTGTGAATATTGATATTATTACTTTTCTGATTTTAGTATTTTGTTTTAGTATATATAGATATATAAGATTGATCAGATGGGATATACAGAAAATACATTCTTCTTTCAAAACTTACATATATCATCTAAGTAGCTGCCGAAGATGATAGTGCTGGCATAGTACATTTCAATCACTATAAATATATAAAATGAACCACTTGCAATGGACTAGACTTGGAAAATATAGCAAAATAGCAAATTGTTGAGTGTTACACAGCATATATAGCATAAAATTCAAGAGTTAAGAGGGGTAACTAAGAAAGAGAACAATTGTATATGTTTGCCTGTCCGGTTGGTATGATACCGGATATCCATCCGATGTTGAAATTATTAGATTTTCTCCATCTCGACCATTTTTTTTACAGTTATTCCTTTCATACTGTTGCCTGAGTCTTGCAAATATTCTTTTTGTTCCTTTATTTCAGTGAAGTAATTTCTAGCATACAGTTTCTGCACATGGTATATATGCATGCACCTTGAAAATTGAAAGGGAGAGAGCTGGGTACTCTCACGAGGGATTTCGTATTTTCCGAAATGATCAGAATTTTCAGGAAAGATGAGCATTTTTATTGAATGAATACTGTAGCAGCGTATAGCAAACAATATGCGGACAGTTAAAAATATTGTGGCAGTATTGTGATTCAGAGATAGGTCAGAAATTCTATTTTAGAAGATATAGATTCTCACGCGAGTGAAGCATTTGATTGTTCACTCAATAATATAACAATTAGTATTTATTGTTTTGAATTCATATTCTTTCTCTTTTGCATTAATTACAGCTTCTTTAAGGTACAAATTTTTGTGGCTTCTTCTTTACTTACAATGTAACTTGTTTAATTCTGTATAGTTGAAAAGAAAATAATTATGTACGTTGTATTTTTTTTTTATCATACACTCTTAATTATGACAAAATATTTATATATGAGCTTAATATATTGTCAAAATTGATATTTTCGTTTAATATTGCTCTAGTCCAAATATTTCTGCATTATAATAAATTATAACACACTTACAATTCAAAGTTTGTACTTATGTATGTTTCAAATGCCTATAAGAAAGTAATGCATATGTTTATTAAAATACATAATGATTTCAAATTGATAATTGTACATTTGTATTATTTTCATATTTCTTTTGTTTAGTATGGTTATGTTATTTTACTTTGAACATATATTTATATCTAATATCCTACAAGATAAGGTTCATAATAATGAAACTAATTTTTTCTGAAAAAAAATTTAGAGGAAATTTTATTAAAAACTCAAGTCCTAAGTTCTTACCAGTTTTTTATAAATTTGATAATATTTTTTTCTCTATTTTATCCAAGATTCTAAATAGCGCCGATATAGCAGAAATAGCAGAAATTTTGACTGGGGCGCAAAATATTTCTTAAACATCACCGATATAGTGTTGGAATTGAGACGTCAATCCAATAAATAAAGTTTGGACTACGTGTTATATGATTACTACATGTCACATATTGTCGCCTAATATTACATTGAGTAATATATGAATATGCCAAAAAATGTGATTAACTGATATACAATGACATTATACGTATTTCACTAAGACTTTAGGCACGAATGCATATAGAACTTAAGTAATTAATTATAATTATTAATTGACCAATAATGATTAATTAAACTATATATTGGTGTTAGTGTAAAATCAGTAATATTGTTTGGACTAAATCCAACTCAAATTGGATCAAATTCCAAACAAAACAACATAAATGCAAGTCTATTGTGGATGCAATGAAATAGGAAGATTTGGCAATAATCTTCTGAATTTTCAGAAGATCTATTGCGGTCACAATAGCCCTCATTGCGGCCGCAAGAGACTTGACAGATTTCCTATCAAGTCTGGAAGCCAAGTCTATTGCGGCCGTAATGAAATCCATTGCGGCAAGAGACTTATTCCAAGGCCGATTTTGACTGCTTAGATTTACCGTTATCTTTTCTGACTGCTTAGAATTTGGAAAAAAAATTGGAAAGAATATAATTTCAAATATTTGACAATTCATTTTGCATATTTCCAAGATACACTGACGCCTCTATAAAAATTTATAGCATATATAGTTTTTAATTAACTATTATTATTATTATTATTATTTCTCTAATATATTGCTATTACTGTTATTATTACTATCACTACGATAATATTGTTTACTATATTATTTTTTCTACGTTGGTTTTTTATTACTTCCATTGCATTTTGTATCTAGTATATTCCATTTTGGAACTAATTAAAGACTTGTTGTAGTCGTTAAATATAGCACCGACCTTTGAACCTTCATGGAACATCCACTGCACCACAACTATGCAAAGAGGGGGTGAAGAGTACATAGTTACAGAGCTTAAGATACTAATTATGCAATTATGAATGAAATGAACAATTAATATGATTCATACAAAATTGAGCATGGCACAAAAAATGGCATAGATGATCTTGTTTGCTAGCTAGCTAGTAGCGATCAAATAATCGTAATCGACCCCATGATTAGAAAGGAATCAACGAATCATTAACAGAAAGTTCGTACACTATTCTTGTTAATCATTTAGGTATGTTTGACAAAATAAGGAATAGCGATTGAACATCGTAATTTAAAAATTATAAAAGCAGAATAGTGTGATTTTGAAAGAGTGGTAGAAGAGTGATATTCTTGACATTTCGGAGTAGTATTTTTAATTATTCGGAAGAGTGAAATTTTTGTTAAGCAAATGTTAATTGAAATAGTAGAAATGTTGATAATAATGATGATGATATAATATAATAACTATGACAATAATAAACTAAATAATATAATAAATTACTAATAATATGCATTATTTTATAAAATAAATTAAAATAATAATATTGATGATAATAACAATAATAATAACTAATAACATAATAGTAATAATGATAATATAAGAAAAATATATAATAATTATAATGATATTATTATTTACAAAAAAAAAAATAATAATAATAAAGTAACGATACAATATAATATATAATAATAACAATAATTAATAGTAATTATTAATATTATTTTGATAATAAAGATTACATAATAGTAGTAATAATAATAAAATATATATAACATACTAAAATATTGTTCATTACAAAAATAATACAACATTATAAAAAATCATTATAATTATAGTAATAATTACAACAATAATACAACAATTATAAACATATGCATTATCTTAAAATAATAATTATTATTATTACTATTATTTTAATAATAAAAATAATATAATAATATTAAACATAACAATAAAGTATATGTAATTTACTAATTGTTAATTACAAATATAATACAACATAATCAAATAAAATTATAATTATAGTAATAATAATAACAATAGCATAAAAATTACAACAATATGCATTATTTTAAAATAATAAAATAATAATAATAATAATAAGAGTAATTAATATTATTTCTTTAATAATAAATATAATATATTAATAATAATAAGATATATATAATACACTAAAATATTATTAATTACAAATATAATATAACATAATCAAATAGTAATGATAATTATAATAATAATAATAACAATAATGTAAAAAATATAATAAAAAATATTTGTAATTATTCTTATTTTAATAATAAAGTATATATAATATACTAAAATATTGTTAATTATATTATAAATTTTATTGTTAATTTTGTCACACGAAATAGTATATTTCTGTATTTCATTTATATGATAGTTTAATTGAATAATTTTTTCTACCTACTATTTTATTCTTTCATTTTCATTTCGCATTTAACGTTACTCTCATATTAGAATAGAGTTTTATTTATTTATTTATTTTTCAGTGTCAAAGGAACCTAAGATCACAGAAATGACTTGGCGAAAAGGACCTTAATCATTTTCATCATTTCATATTTGACTTAAAAAAAACGAGGTGTCACGCTAGCATGTACGGCACTTTTCATTGGTTTGGTAATTGGTTGTCCGTCTTTTAATAACCAACAATAAAATATTCCAAACACTATGGAACAAAATTAAAAGCAATTAAACATATGTAACAATATGAGAATCTAATTAACTTCATTTATGTCTATGAACAGTTCCTGCATGTACAAGGTACAACTTTGTCTGGTAAATTAATTTAGAGCTGCAATCTCTACGACATTTTAAGGAAGCATATGTTCCAAATTAGAGGTACCTACGTACCGTCTAAAGATGTGTCGTAACGACACAAGCAAGAAATCTATTTTGATTATCAGAGCAGTTTCCTTTTTTCTTTCTCTTTTTTTGTGTCCCTGTCCGTATTATACCGGGCATTATCTTAATCCAATAATTGGGATTAAATATGGCAAGTTGACAAGTTGAGGTCTAAATGAGACGAAAAGATTGATTAACCTTTAGGATGGTGAATTGGTGATGTTAACAGTCTCTTTAATGGTTTTTCTCTGACGCCCTTCCTTAGAAGATAAGCGATTAATGCATTGCTCTATCAGTTTTGTTCGTTTTACTGCATATTTTTATATTTAGATCTGAAATTTTTATATTTAAATTTACAACAAAAGTGTTATGTCTGTTCTATCGCTTTCAAATCTTTATATTACTGCAAGTCTTTATTTTTTTTTCTTCAAGTCTTTATATTAGAAATTTTGCAGTTATTTTTTAGAAAATTTAAATATAAAGACCTGCATGCAATTATATAGTATTTAGTGTTTAATATAAAGACTTGCAATTTTTGCACCTGCTCCAGCTTCGCTCTGCTCTGTTTGCTATGTCTGCTTTGTCTGTTTTGTCCGTTTTTCCTGCATGTCTTTATATTTAGGACTGAAGTCTTTATATTACTGCAAGTCTTTATATTAGAAAATTTTGCAGTAATTTTTCAGCAAATTTAAATATAAAGAATTGCATATAACAATATATAGACTTTATTGTTCTAATATACATACTTGCACCAATTATGTTGTAAGTCTTTATATTAGAAATTTTGCAGCAGTTTTGTTGCGAATTTAAATATAAAGATTTTAAACCTAAATATGTCTTCACCAATTATGTTGTGAGTCTTTATATTAGAAATTTTGCAGCAGTTTTGTTGCGAATTTAAATATAAAGATTTTAAACCTAAATATAAAGACATGCAGTGGAGCGAACAGAGCAGAGCATTAATTGTTTCTGTCTTCTAATTGAGGGCATGTAAGGAGGATGATTAAGAGAGGGCATTATATTTACTCAAACTTCTAGTGTAATAACAAAGAAATGTTACACCTTTGTCATAATTCAATAAACAAATGATCGATATTGTACAAGGACAAAAATGAAGCAACTATCAATTAGTCGGACCATATCCAGGCTATTCTTACTATTTTGAAGATCAGTTCTGGATAGTGAATCTCTTTCCTTTTTCCGTCATTCTCACCTCTGGAAAGGGTGCGACGAACGAGAGAAGAGGGTTTTGGCGGCTCTCATCGAGAGAGTGCTCTAGGTTTTTTTATTTATTGTCTCCTCAAACCTCCGGGGCGACGGAAGGGAAAGTCGTCTAGTCTGTTTTTCTTTTGGAGAAGGAAACAATAGCTGAAGGAAGGTCTCGAAGAAGGGGGCAAAATGGGAGAGAGGGGTACAAACCTGATAGAAAGAATGAAAGCTCTAGAGCTGACAAAGGAGGAGTTTGGGTGCATTGTGGTGGGAACAAGGAAGCAAGAAGGGGATGCTCTCAAATATGCCACAATTGCCAAAGTACTAGTTAAAAAGCAAATCAACCTATCTCGCTGGTGGAGACTCTAGGTGAGCTTTAGGGCACAACCCGCTCGATGAAATGTCGGAGCCTAGGTAACAACATTTTTATCTTCAATTTTGAGATAGAAAGGCATAAGGCCGAAGCATTGGAGGAGGGGCGTGGTGTTTTAAAGATAGGCTTATAATATTCTCAGATTATGATGCCGATAAGAAACCGTGAAAGATCGAATTCAATGCACTACCGATTTGGGTTAGAGTCTATGACTTACCTCTCCGGATAATGAACAAGAACATGGCTAAGGAAGATTAGGAGGTTGTTCGAAAGAGTTATGCAAACTGACACATATAAGGATGGTTGTGGTTGGGGTGAGTATTTGAGATTTCAGATTATGATGGAGGTGGCAAAGCCCCTGAGGAGGGGAGTCCTAATCAAAACAGTTAAATGTAGGACAAAGAGTGGATTTAAGCGAGGTATGAGAAGCTTCCCTTCTTTTGTTTTTAGTGTGGATTAATTGGTCAAGACATATGTGCTTGTGGTACTTGCTCATCAAAAGAGAGCAGGGAGATAAAATACAAGGAGGATTTGGGAGTACAACCCAGCTGGAGGCAAAGGAAAGTCCAGAGCCCGCAAGCAAAAAGAGGATCCTCTAGAGCAAATAAATCAAATCTACCCCGTAGCAGCCAGGATAATTCCAGTCGAGGCCCCGATCAATCGTCGGAACAACACATTGTGTCGAACTCAGATGTTAACTCGAGTATGAACTCGGGGGGCTTCTCGGGTGTCAACTCAGGTACAAACCCGGGCTCCAACTAGGGTGTGAACTCAGGGTGCATTTCTAGTGTGAACTTGGGAAGCATCTCGGGCGGGTATTCAGGGACGGGATCGGTAAGGAGCCGTGAAACTAACGGCCTATTGGTGACTCGACGAGATAGTAGCAGCGGCACCAATTTGATGGGCAAAGAGAAAATAGCGGATTTCCCAAACCCCACTCGGGTTGACACCAGCCACAGAGGATAATTGGACAATGTATCTGGAGCTTTGATCCTTGTTGAGAATGAATTTGCCAGCAACCTTTTGGGAGAGATGGGAAATAAAGAAAATTCTTGCAACATGGAATTTGAGCATTCTACCTTTTTGACCCCTGAACATCCAATCATGAGTTTCAATGATACGATGTGATTAAATGATAAGAAGCATATTAAGAGGCTTGTTGGGGTCGAAAGTGGAAAAGCATGTGGCAAAAAAGTGTTAGTAAGTAGAGAAAGAGCTAAGGAAGTTAAAAGAGGAGGAAGGTCGAATATGAAAATAGTCCCAATGAATATAGATGAGGAGTCCAAAAAGATGACAGGGATGGAGACTGAAACTTTGGCCAATGGAGTGTCAGTGTCAAAAAGGAAGAGAGGTGAATCAAAACTAGCAACATGCCATGAAGGACTCAAAGGAGATGAAAAAGAAAGAATGATAGGCGAAACTGGTCCGCTTACGAAGAAGAGAAGAGATGTTAAGAGACATCGGCGCAGGTTGCTTGAAAGCAGCCACGCTGGTCGCCATGACAATACTAAGTTGGAACTATCGTGGACTAGGGGGCGACGCGGCAGCGGGATCCCTTCTAAATTTAGTTGGGAGATATCACCCCTCAATCGTCTTCATTATGGAGACGAAAGTGAGATGCTCCAAAGTATAAAGGTTGAAGTGGAGATGGGCATGAACAATTTTCTAGTTACAGATAACGATGGTCACATTGGAGGAATAGGCCTATTTTGAAAGGATGAAGTATCAGTAACTCTCAGGTCAATGTCAAAAGAAGTGTTTGATGTCCTAGCGCATCCAAAGAGTAGTGTAGAAGAGGTATGGAGACTCATTTGTATCTATGGAGAATCCTCGGTTGAAAACCAAAATCGAACAAGAAACCTTTTGAAACTTTTGCATGATCAAGAGTATCGATGACCGTGGATGGTAAAGGAGAGTTTAACGAAATCATGTGGTCTCATGAGCATCTGAGCATAACCCTTCGCAATGAGTAGCAAATGAATGAATTTCGAGAAGCCTTAGACTATTGTGACCTGTTCAAGGTTTTGAAGGACAACCTTTTACTTGAGATAATAAAAAGTGGGAGATTTAATGTGAAAGAAAGAATGGACAAAATAGTGGCGAATGAAGAGTGGAGAACCCTATATCCAGAAGAAAAAGTAACTCATGTGGAGGCAGTTGGCTCTGACCACCTACCACTACTCAAGTTAAGTGATCGAATAGAAAGGGGTGGGGCTCGAAGATCTTTCTGTTTCGAGGCCATATGGTTAAGGCATGACAACTTCGAAGGAATATGTGCACAAGTATGAGAGAGAGCGATTTATGTACATAGAGGGTTAGGCAGGGTCTTAAAGAACACGATTGGTACCTTGACTCAGTGGAGCAAGATGGAGTTTGGATCCATAAAGAGGAAGCTGAGACATCTAGAGTGGAAATTTGCTCGGTTGAGATGTCGTAGACCCACACGACCCACACCCTTAAATCTCAGTGAGAGGAGAAGGGTTGAAGAGGAAATGTCAGAGATCCACAGAAGGGAGGAGGTTATGTGGAGACAACATTCATGAATACCATGACACAAGGAAGGAGATTGGAACACACAATTCTTTCACACAAGAGCAAGTGAACGAAGGAGGAATAATAGAATAGAGTGTATGGTTGATGACGAAGGCTGATAGATTAGGAGCCAGAGGAACTCATAGTGCATGTTAAAGAGTATTTTGAAAGGTTGTTCAGATCGGAAGGTGCACAAAGCATGGCGGTAGTGTTGAGACACATACCCAAAAAGGTAACACATAGTATGAATGAGCAGTTAGCTGTTGCTTACACAAAAGAAGAAGTTAAGCTATCACTATTTTAGATGGAGGCATGGAAAGCATCGAGTCCAGACGGATATCTGATAGGTTTTTACCAAAAAACTTAGGAGATTGTGCATGAGAAGATAGAGGAAACTGCGCTGAAATTCCTTAATGGAAGTGAGCTAGAAGAGGGCATGAATGAGACCACCATTGTCCTCATCCCTAAAGAGAAGAATCCTCAAAATATCAATCAGTTTCGACCGATCAGTTTGTGTAATTTGTCATATAAGCTCATTGCAAAAGTTCTCACTAATAGATTAAAAATTATCCTTCCTGAAATCATTTCTAAGGAACAAAGAGCATTTGTAGCTGGACACTTAATATCAGACAATGTTCTCACCACCTATGGGTGTATTCACACAATCAAGAAAAGAAGGAAGGGCGATAGACCGCTCAGTGCATTAAAATTAGACATGAGCAAAGCATATGATTGGATGGAGTGGTACTACCTGTGTGAAGTAATACTCAAGCTGGGCTTTTTTTAGAGTTGAGTGAGGCTAGTATTGAAATACGTGTCATCTCCAACCTTCTCGGTACTTATCAATGGGAACCGATCTGAAAATTTCATCCTATCTAGAGGACTGAGGCAGGGCAACCCACTGTCGCCATATTTGTTTGTGATATGTGCAGAAGGCCTCTAAAACATGATTAAAAGGGAAGCGCAACCGCAAAGTTTGCAAGGAGTTAAGTTATGTCGGGGCTCCACCAATCTATGACTTGTTTTTTGTGGATGATGGTGTGATTTTCATGAAACCTACGCAAAGAAATGCAAGAAGACTAAAAGTTGTATTGGAGATATACTGTCAAGCTTCTGGTCAGAAAATAAACTATGAAAAGTCTTCGGTGATGTTTTCACCAAACACCGAGCAGTAGACCCGGGATTATGTAAAGCAAATGCTAGGCATTACAGATGAGTGATTTTCGGTAAAGTAATTGAGATTACCAACATCAGTGGGAGCTAACAAATGCGAAAATTTGAACCTGATCACTGAAAGAGTTCTCAAAAGGTTGAGAGGCTCGAAGGAGCAGAATGTTTCTTATGGAGGCAAAGCAGTACTGATCAAAGCGGTGGTCCAAGCCATCCCGACATATACAACACAATGTTTCAAATTGCAAAAGAGATTTTGCTCTCATCTATCTCAATGTGCTAACAGATTCTGGTGGGGATCTACGAGGAGCAAAGGAAGTTACACTGGAAATTGTGGAAGAATTTGGAGATCTCAAAGTTTAATGGTGGTTTAGGATTCAGAGATTTTGAGGCTTTCAACCAAGCTCTTCTTGCGAAGCAAGGATGGAGATTAATTCAGAACCCAAACTCCCTCTGTGTCAGAGTCCTAAAGGCAAGATGCTACCCTAAAACAGACTTTATGGAGGCCAAGATAGGGAGCAATCCTTCCTACACTTGGAGAAGCGTACTGTACGATAGAGAAGCCCTCAAAAAAGGTGTTGTGTGGCTGGTGGATAGTGAAAGTTGATAGACATGAAAGCTGACTATTGGGTCCCTAACATAGAGAATCCCCTGGTAAGGATCAAGTCAGCACAATTTGGTGATAACAAGGTTGCATATCTGATTGATTAGAATTCAAGAACCTGGAAACAAGATGTACTAGAAAGGAAATTTAGTGCTGAGGTTGCTAGAGAAATTTCTCAAATTTAGTTAGCTGAGCATGAATTAGAGGACTGTAGAGCGTGGTAATGGGAGATCTCGGGATCTTTCTCTGTTAGGAGCATGTACCGTGTCTTGGCCAATCAACAGAGGGATTTTGAAAATGCGCCTCATTTGAACTTAGATGCTGATAACAACACTTTTTTTGGAGGAGTTTATGGAAGATAAAAGTCCAAAGCAAAGTAATCATTTTATTGTGGATAATTGCACACAATATAATACCAACCGGGAAGAATCTTCAAAGAAGAGGTATGGACATGCCTAACTTATGTTCCCGGTGCACTAAAGTGAGGAGGATACATTGCATGCAGTCTGGCATTGCCCAACTAGCCAGCAGGTATGGAGAGCGGTCGCTGCGAGGTTCAACACCTCTTTTGCAGAGGCAACAACCACTTCAATAGTGGAACAGATGCATAACAATCTGGCTTGAAAATCAGATGTGGCTCGTACTATTTTTGCCTTGTCAGTCTGGGTCGTATGGATTAGCGAAAACATGGAGAGGTTGGAGGGGAAGAGATGTGGAACAAATAAGCTGTAGAGGGCATTAGTAGGCATGTACAGAAGGTGATGTCAACGAATACCAGTACACTTTTTGAATAGGCGAGAGGGTGATTCAAGTTGAAACTGAGAGAATGGCCTACAACACGCACCTAACTAGGGCTGAACAGTGGAGCAAACCACCAGAAGGTTGGTGCAAACTAAACTCAAATGGGCAACGAGAGAGGAGGGATGATTGACAAGAATCAGGGCGATCATTAGAGACAACAATGGAGTTGATCTAGGCGGACTGGCAAAGGTAATCCATGGTTGCTTACAACCGATTATTAGTGAAGCTTTAGCTATCAAAGAATGTTTGAAGTTGGCTTGAAAGTTGGGAGTTGCATGCATCATTGCAGAAACAAACTTTAATGCATAACATCCATTATCCATGATATTAGAATGTTAGGGAGTTGTTTCAAAGATTTTGTTATCTCGCATATTAAGAGAGAGTGTAATAACAAGATTCCAGTAACTGTAAGGATTAGAATAGACAGATTAAGAACGATATTTCTATGGTGGGGAGGGAATACAACTAAGAAAAAACTAGCATTAGTGAATTGGAATACAGTTTGTAAACTAAAAGAAAATGGGGATTTAGGAGTTTTAAATCTAGAACAAATGAACAAAGGTTTACTGGCAAAATGGCATATTCATTTTAGAGATCCTACTTATAAAAGTAAATGGAAGGAAATTATTAAATATAAATATTCCTTAACTTCAAATAAGAATTTATTTTCCCCTTTTTGGAAACATGTAATAGCTGAAAAAGATTTAGTAAATTTAGGTTTAGAAATAATAATAGGAAAAGGAGATAATACCTTGTTTTGAATAGATTGTTGGATAGGAGATTGTTCTCTAGCAATTATGTTTCCTGCACTTTTTGAATTTACAACTGATATAAATGTAACAGTGGAAAATGCCCTGACAAATCCTTTATCTGATTCATTAAAGTTTAGAAGACAATTAACTGGTAGACTTAGATGTAATTTTAATCAACTAAGCTCTCTGATTCAGAATATTAAATTAGATAAAAGTGCTTTTGACAAAATTGTTTGGAAATGGGATTCCAAGGGTATATTTTCAGTAAATTCTTTCTATAGATGGCTAGATTTTGGGGGAGTTAAAAACAAAGAATATGGTTCCATTTGGGATGCAAAAATGCCCTTAAAAATTAAAATCTTTGTGTGGTTAGTCAAAAGAAGGAAAGTATTAACTAAACATAATTTAGCATCTAGAGGAATGAATTTAGATACTAGCTGTGTATTTTGTGGGTTAGAAGAGACTATTGATCACTTATTTGTTACTTATCCAATTGCACAAACAATATGAAATTGGATAGCTGAATTTAATGGATTTTATAATCATTTACAAACTGTCAATGAATTATGGTATGTACAAGCAACTATACCTCTTAAAGACAATGTTATAATAGAAATTGTTAGAGCGGTAGTATTATGGACTATTTGGATATAAATAAATAATATATGCTTTAGAGATAGTAAGTATAAAAAAATTCATTCAATAGGATTGAATGTTATTAGATTAGTGGGATTTTGGTGCAAAAACACCAAACAAGATTTGTTTTTAAAATTATCATTAGTTCTACCTCAGGATGTAGAAAATTTAGTTAATAGCTCCACATGTTTTCATAATAATCTCATTACTTTCAATGATCCTGAAGAATTGCCAAGGTTGTTATTAGAATAGCATGTTTCATATGCAGGACCAGAGTCAGGCTACAGCTCTGGATATTTTGGTTAGAATTTAAATAAGATAGAGGATGAAGAGGCCTCTGATACAGAAATTGTGCCGAAGAAGAAAGTGTATTTAACTGGCATGGAGGTCCCTCCAGGAGAGAAATGGCACTCTTCATTCCCTTTTGATCATAATCCAAGCCCGTGAGGTGCTGGTGAAGTTGGTGTTTGAAAAAGTTTTTTTTTTGGATAATGTTGTTTGAAGTGTTCTATGTCTTTGAATTGATAAATGTTTTGTGATGTAATTGATTAAGGCGAGAGAGAGAAAAACAACGATATTGTCGTTAATTTGTTTTAATTTTGAGAGTGATGTGAGGAAGAAACTAAGTAGCATGTAAGACTGAAAAGGACAGTTTGTTTGTAGTTTTAGTAGATAGTAGTATTAGGAGCTAAGGTTCAAATAGTAATAGGGTAAGATAGTATTAGAGCTTAGTTTTTAGTTTCTAATTAGATTTAGTTTTATGTAAAACTCAGTTTAATATTTCAATGAAATAGATATAGATTCGAGTCAAAAAAAAAAAAAAAGAGTGTGTAATACTTTAGCGCACACTTGCGCGAAATTTGCTTCTACTAGTTGTATGAATTTGAACTGGGGCACTACTGTCCCACAACAAATTGTATGTTTTAGAGCTTTGCACGTTGGCTGGCGATGAATGAATTACCAGCCGTTTCATCCTCAAAAAAAAAAAGAGATTCTGGATAGTGTATCCGTAGTTCCATATTATTCTTACTTTTTCAAAATCAGTTCTAGATAGTGTATCCATACTATTCTTACTTTTCCAAGATCAGTTCTGGTAAGAGTAGACATAAAATCGAATATTTGATGGGTACAGCAAAATTGTGTCATTCACTTTTCTTTTATTTATTTATTTATTTTTAGATAAAGATGAAATCAAGCCTTTCAATTTAATACTTTTCTTTAACTTATTTGTTTATTTTATTGTTATTTTTTAGCTAAAGATAAAATTAAGCGTCTCAGTTAATAGTCACAGAGTAGCGCCTTTAATTTATATATTTATTATATATAAAAGATGTGACATAATAGTCTCCAAATAATACTAGATTACGGAGGCAAATCATTACTTACACACAAGCCCAATTGGCAAAACAAACATTCTACAAAGAATATATAGAACCAATAATACGATATATATCTTGTTAGAAAAATATTAATAATATACATCTTATCTTTCATCAAAAAATAATATACATCTTAGCTTTCAATTCTTTTTCTAGCTACATGAAACCTACTCCATACTGGCAACTATGTCATGAACTGCTGCAGCAATGTCATCCACTGATGTTAAGTGACAATCATCTTCCACCTATACGCGTATTAATTAAGTCAATACTACAGTAATTACTGGTACAAACTGAGAATAAAGCGATAATAAAATTTAGGTTCAATTCAATTATGAATACTATTTAAATGGTTAGAGAGAGTATAAATTAACACGGAGATTCATTAAGCTGCTTTGGATATAAATGCCTTTTGGCATAGATCGAATTTCACCACCTATATCATCTTTTTGTTTTACTTGTATTTTAACTCAGTCAAGCAGGTTCCAGATCTCATTTCCAGGTATAGAATATCTTTTTTAATAAACAAAAGAACAAGAAAATTGATTTGCTTGATGCGGCAGTAACTAATTAATTGTTTTTTTCTGACCCAATTGCGCTTGCTCCCAACTAATTAAATGTATAGGTAAACACAAGTTGCAAGGTGTATTGTTTTTTCCCTTTTCTATTGATACATGTTAACAATCATACTACAATTTGTTTGCAATATAGTAATTTAGCATCTATTCCACGGAGTGCTAGAATATTGAAACAATAATTAAATTTAACATACCTTAAGATTGAAAGAGTAGAGAACCGTCTGATCAGAACTACTGGCATTTAGATGAAGAATTGACAGCCTCAGATTTTGCAAACCTACGACGATCCTCAGCAGCTGTTTTGGCCTCCTTTTCACGAGCAATTTAAGATTTGCATGGCTCTCCACCATAGTGACCTCTATATCGGCCAAGGCTTTCTGTCTCTCAACCACCGTATCATCCTCGGAACCGAAGTTATCACCACTCGAGCTGCGGGCAGGTAGCGAACACAGGTATTGCGGGAACGTAAAGAAATCGGCGAATGGCGCAGTATCGGTTCCAATTGTGGACTCTTGATTGCTCCTTTTTCTGGCCTCTAGGGATTGAAGGAGCTGTTCCAGTTCCTTCACAAAGTTTATTGCTCCTCCAACTATTGATGCTTGATCTCCCTGTTTAATTAGTATATAAATGTTACAGAAGGCTTTTAACTACCAGAGCAAACTATGATTAAGGAGGAACGATGTAATAAATTTTTGAGACGGGGAATTGTTAATGGACTACAAATGAACAAACATGTAAAACCAAATAACTGCGACTTTTCATGGGATGATATAACTGATGTCACAGATTCTCTGACGAAACTGCAACCCACATTTTGACATGATCCCATGACCAACCTTCTACCTATTTCATCATGTTCCCTTGTTAGGCAATATTATTATGTAGCTTTTATGTACTTTGATTATTAATAAATATGGTTATGTCAGCCTTTTGTTTTGTTTTTTGGAAATGCAGTTTCAGATTCTCAGTTCTTTCTAGCACAAAAAGGCAAAGAATCCGACAAACAAATAACAACAAAATAAACCAATCAGTCTTTCACCATTATTTCTCTCAAACTAGATTTGCTTATTTCAAAAAGTTTATCTAAATTTTTTGATACAAATTGCTACTTGCTATACCATATTCAAGTAAAAAAGAAATTAGAAATACCCTTTGAACATAGGAAGGAGGCATGAGGGATCGAAGCACAGCAAGGTATTCATTCATTTGCTTCCTTCGATTGCGCTCAATTGCAATGTGATTCAGTCTCTGACTCTCCACCTCCTCCTTATTCTTCACCACCGTTGCACGCCGTCTCTTTCTCCGTGTCGGCACGGTCATCCCCTCTGCCACCTCTTTTCCCTTCCCATTCTCTGGGGAAGGAGTGCTATCGACCACATCCCACTCATCAAAAATCATCTCCTTCATCTCCTTGCGACCACATTGATCAAGCTCTTCAAAGTTGTTGTATCCTCCTCCCCATGTCAGCCCTGCCACTGAAAGAAATTCTTGTGGGAAAACCACAGTTTCTAACGCCATTGTGGTGTTTCACTTAACGATGTTTGTTTTCCTTCATTGAAGGGAGGGGAAAAGCAAGGGGTAGCGGTTTTTAAAGGTGTGAGGGAAGAAACAATTTGAGGAGGAATAAAAAAGAAAGACAGTAGGGACAGCCGGACAGGATGCCACGTGAGGGGAAAGAGCGAGGGGGAGAGAGATAATCAGCTGCTAGACTGCTACCAACTTGTGCAATAATATAAATGGGTTCTGCTACATGTAAATTTTTTGTATAAATTCTATGTTAAATAGGTTGGTAAATGGTAACAGATTTGGTGATATTGCACAAATTTAGGATTAGCTAGAGCCTAGAGAATTGTAAAAAAATATTAAAGTATGAAAAGGTGGGTTATAGAGGGGTAGGGTATTTGGTGGTTTTTGTTGTGATTAGGCCATGATTCTGTCGGTTCTGATGCCATGCCAGGGTTCAGTCTCCCAAAAGATATGGATCATGGATGAAACGGTAAGGTTTTGAGACGAGTTCAACAGGAAAAGGGTTGCATGCATGAAGGGAACCCATGCCATGTCTTTTTCGGAAGCTAATCTTCTACCGCGCAGCACGGACGGCTTAGATTTTCTGCGCTGTAAGCTACGGACGGTCCAGATTTTATTCGGGGGATTTGATATTATAAAATTTAGCTTGCACGAATCTTGATGCAAATAAAAAACTCAGATTTTTTTGCGCAGCACGCACAGTGACGATGTTGCGCGGTAGAAGATCTCGATTCGTCTTTCTCCAGTACAATGTGCATCGAGGTGCAAAAGAGGGGGGGGGGGGGTCGTATCACCTACTTTTCAAAGAAAAAGTAAAATTCTGCTTTTCATTTTTGAACCGTTGAATTTAAATTAACAGATAAGATCTGTAGTCTTCTGAATGTCAACAGTAACGATCGAACAGTAGCGATCGAATGTTCAAATTTAATTTGACAGTGAAAACATAAAAATTATAGCAGATACGGATCCCAAAAGAGGGATGGGGTAAGATAAAGAGTGAAATGAATGATTCGTTTGTCTTGTTATTCACGGCTTGAAAAAGAGCAACAGCGCTTGTAAACGTACGGATCGGATCCAAATCTAAATTAGATTGTATATGGTCTCTGTATACTATATGAATGAAACATCAGCGTATTACTTTTCTATTGATTTGATAGAAGCCTGTTTGGATATAAAAAATCGGAATCTCAATTTCATGGCACGGTATGACAGCTATAGACTTTCATGAGATGGTGCGTATGCAAGGCTCGGTTGTTGTTATGCAAGTCAGATTGATGAAGCCATGAAGGCCACTACACAAAATTAGTGAGTTTATCTATTTCTTTTATTCGGTGTATGATAAATTTGAGGGGATTAATGATGAGAAAAGTATATTTCATTTTTCTTATCTGTACAAGAGTTTGTCACTGTCTTTATAGGCTTCTACTCGGTAATTTTAACTTTATCGTTATACAGTCCCTAACGTTCCTTATGATAAGACTTGTAACCCCCTTTCACACTTAAGGGTATGGCTACTTTCTTATTTTATTCTAGACCTATGATGAACTACTGAGGCCTTATAGTCCCTAAACAATTTATTTTCCTAACACTCCCCCTCAAGCTAGGATTGTAAATATCTATAAGTCCTAGCTTGTTTGTGATATCGTTGAATCATTTGATGCTTAACCCTTTTGTGAATATATCTGCTAGTTGATCTTGGCTTCTGACATATGGCATTTCTATTTCCTTGTTTTTCACCTTTTGTCTCACAAAGTGACAATCCACTTCGATGTGCTTAGTTCGTTCATAAAAAAACAGGATTAGATGCTATATGTCTTGCTGCTTGGTTATCACAAAACATCTTTATTGGTTCGTCTGTTCTAATTCCCAAGTCAGCTAGTATTTGTTTGATCCAAGTTAGTTCGCTTGCGGTTGATGCCATGACTCGATATTCTGCTTCTGCGCTTGATCGTGCCACAACATTTTGCTTCTTGTTTTTCCATGTGACTATGTTTCTGCCTACAAATGTGCAATAGCCGGTTGTTGATTTTCGATCGAAACTCCCGGCCCAATCTGCATCGGAATAGCCACATATTGAGTTACTACCATTTTTCCTCATCCATATCCCCTTTCCGGGACATCCCTTCAAATATCTTAGTATTCTATTTATTGCATCTAAATGTGGTGTTCTTGGCGAATGCATAAATTTACTGATTTGGCTTACAGAAAAGGATAAGTCTGGTCTAGTCATGGTGAGATAAATAAGTTTGCCTACCAGTCTTTGAAATTTTCTTATATCACTTATTGGTTCACCTTCTTCAGAATTGAGTTTCATATTACTATCTATTGGAGTGGTGACCGGTTTACAATTAACCTTACCGGTTTCTTTTAGCAAATCAAGTACATATTTTCTTTG
>CAXKVX010002953.1:0-25892 GCA_964058865.1 Eleocharis quinqueflora | reverse complement strand
GTTTTATCACAAAAAGTCTGGGTAGATGAGGAGATTTTTAGACTTTTTCATCTGATCTATCGGATGGGTATTCTACGTTGACAATCATGTGGGCCTTCGTGCGGTTGTTTGCTGCAAGACATAGACGCTGCCCATTGAGTCATGATCTGTTGCAGCAGGAATCTCAATTGAATTTTTTGATTTTATTTAATGGTTTGTAGATGAATTAAGGCTGGGTTTGTGCAGCCATTTGTGTTGCAAGTCGTATTTGAACTAAGGATGGGTCATAGGACTCATTCCACTACTAATTAATAAAATTTCACTACTAATTAATAAAAAATTTGTTCTAAATTTTGATAAAAAAAATGTTTAATTGGGTTTGAAAATTTGGATGATGTTTGAGTTTTCATACATATACATATGCATATATATGTATACATACTTGGTTTTATACTTTATATTTTTATTTAATCCTTGCCTCTATCTTAAAATTTTAAATATGTACACAATGTTAATCATTTTAATTATTTCCTTATTTAATTACAAAATTTTGGCTTTACATTTTATTTATGTATAATTATTTATTTTGCTATATTATTTATAGCTATTTTTTTCAACCATTATTTTATATACATGGAAAATTTTGTTACGTTTAGGTATGTTATATTCAGACTGATAAATGGTTCAAAATTTTACAGGTTTCACACTTACCTTCAGATTGATAGTCCCACTCCCTTATCTTCTTGTCCTTGCCCTTGCCCATGGCCCTGTTCCTCTTCTTACTGCTCTGGGCAGACCTGGCTGATGTTAACCAGTGTAGGTCCTTGAAGACAAACAACAAGTCAGGATACACAATATTGTACTTATGGATCTCTCTTAGGAGGATCTGGACTACCTGTCGTGCTTTCTATAATTAGTCCATCTGTTTTGTAAAAAAAACAGTGAAAGCGATAAGTAAACAAATTACTATAATTAATCCATATATTAGACTATTACTATATAGCAATGAACATTTCTAAAAAAAAAAAAATAGTGATGACAATTATGCATGGAACAAAGACTATAGATATTCATAGCTAGGCTAACAATGAAAGCAACTCATAAGTCAACAAAGTGATTACATAAGTGATTATACCTTAAACTCTAAACTCTAAACCTAAACCAACTCTTAAGTGATTATACCCTAAATTCTAACACAAAAAGCCTAAATTTAACTAAATAATGAAAGAGATCAGTGAATAAATTGAGAGTGCAATCATTTAAATATTGATCAGTGAACTAATTTTGGACTAATTGCAAAGCAATAATTTCCAATTTTAAACTAATAAGTAATAATGAACATTGAACGTTGCGTTACATTATTTTGGATACATGAACATTGAATATTGAAATTGTGAGGGAGAGGGAAAAATTATGCAAAAAGTCCTTGAGAAGAAGAGAAAAAAAACACTATAGATCTAAAAGACACTATAAATCTAAAAGATACTATATCAACATTATTTAATTACCATCTTGTAACTTTATTCTTCGGAAAAAATCGATAGATTAATTATTTTATTATTTACAACTTTCCAGAATACTTAACGCTTAAGGAATACGAATATGCGACGATTTACTAATTTATATAAGCATGATTTTATATATTTCATATAAACATGACGTAAGAAACGTTTAAAATGAAACGTAATGAATCACTTGCGTTTACGTTGCGTTTAACTAGACATTATAAAAATCGTTTTCGTCTTACATTTTGTTTAACAAATACAATAAAAATATCTTGCGTTAACGTTGTATCATGAAGAAACGATACGTTAAAACGTGCAAAACACAATTCGTTGACAACTCTAGCATCAACCATGAGAAACCTCATGAACAGAAGTCCTGGGTCTTGAGACCTCTTCTCGGCTCATTTTTTTAATTTCCGACGATTGATCGAGACAATTGAGGAAGAGGAGTGGTACTAGATTATTGGGCTATGTTGTTTCAAAAAAAGAAAAATTTTGGGCCATGCCACAAGTGATACCAAAATTTGACATGCCAACAAAACAATTAATGGAAACATGGACGTACGTCCACTCCATTCCAACAAAAATTTAGCCAACACATCGTACAACTTGCAAATTAATTGATTCGAACAAAACGCGTTCAGTTGAGTTCAGTTTGTATGTTGTTTTTATTATAATACATGTTTTTTTTGTATTATACATGTTGTTATTGTTATTATGCATATAATTGACTTAGACACTTCACTAAAAACGAAAATCGCTATGCTCATCGATGCAAATCGTTATGCTCATCGATGCAAATCGTTATGCTCATTGATGCAAACTGACGAATCCAGTTGCATTTATTTTGAAAATTGCTCTAATTATGATGCATGTTATTTTGATTGTTGTTTTGTTATTATGCATGTAATTAACATGCAAAATAATAAAAATAACGTGCATAACAAAAACAACATGCATAATAACGAAACATAATAAATCATAAGTAAAACAAAAAAACATAATAAACTTAACATATAAACTATTTGTATTGTTATGCATGTTATTAGATGCACAATAACAAAAACAACATGCATAATAACGAAAGTAACATGCATCATAAGTAAAACAAATTTTCGTCGAAACTCAACTGAATACGTCCAGTAGAGATCGATATTGGAATCGACGAAACATTTTCCTTAATTAAATGTATTATACATATTTGGATTGGTCTGCAACAAAAAAGCATGGGTCAGCTATATGTATGGCGGATGCACAAACATTTTAAATTGAAGTCATAATATAAAATTACATAGTTATTAATTCAGTAATTTTATTTTATTATTTTATATTTGTAGTTTATAGAAGTCACAAACATGCAATTCTTCATTGTGACTTCACATAGGGAGTTTGACATGTTCCCTTCGAACATATGCCCTGTAGAATTGCACAGGCGCCTGTAACCAAATAATTGTGCGCATGATCAATGTGTGATAATTGATCAATTTATATTACCTTTGGACTTAAAAAGTTTCTTCTCATAGCTTCAGTAGCCCATGGATCTTACAGAAGTGCATTATTATTCTTTGTTCACCTGCAATTCAAGGTAGGAAGCAATAATCTATTATGCATGGTTTTGTGAATGCAGGTAGTCTAATAATCCATCCAAAAACCTGAAAATCATCATATAAACCAGAAAAGCAGTAGCACCTGACAAACCTCACTACTTTGTAGCTAAATATTCATACAACAAAAAGAGAGGAACTAAAAATTGATAGTGTCAAAAGTCTTATTTGGACAATTGCCTTTTACTCAAGGCAAAGACGAATTCCATAATTATTCTAATTTTACTCATATTTCATTGTGGAAGGTGTTTGTTGGGGAGGGGGTTGGAGGGACATATATACATGTCCTTGCAACATAATCTTTCTTTAATTGCAAGGTCATCCTTTTTTGACAACAAAAAAAGGGAAATTCAATTCAGGTCATCATATGATCCATGCGATTGAATTATTCATGTCAATCCTATGTTTATAACAAAATGCATTGCATACTTCTGACAGTAATTTACAAGTGCTTGTGCAATTAGTACATAAAATAATCTTGAAAATAACAAAGGAAGCAGCTAGATGGATCACATAATGCAAGTAGTTATTACAATACATATACCTACACTACCACAGAAATGGCTTTTAATAGCCCCCATTTAATAGCGAACTGAGGTCAACACAGCTATTAAATGTGGCCAATGGCAGATCTTAAAAAAATTTGGGCTTTTAATAGCTGTCTTTTGACATATGCCGCTATAAAAGGGTGCAAATATATATCTGAGTGTATATTATACCGGATTGTTAGGTAAGGCCGCTATTAAAATGCACTTTCAATAGCGGACAGACGACTGAATCCGCTATTAAAAGACTTTCAATAGCGAACTGCTGCCAAGAACAGCTATTAAAAGAATTTTAATAGCGGGTCAGAACGCAACTCCGCTATTGAAAGCATATTTAATAGCGGCCTGGTGGCCTTGTCCGCTATTAAAACCCTTTTTCCCGTGCGCGCCCCAGCTCCTTTCTTCCCCAATCCACAGCTCTCATTCTTCCCAATCCACAACGCACATTTGGCAACCATTAATACACCAACAACCACCTCCATTAATACATGCACCAACAGCCAGCAGCCACAACCACCTCTTCTAATTTATATTTTAATATTGTACATCATTTTTGTGCTGCATCGCGCTCTCTTCTCTGATCTCTCGATATTTAGAGGTAAATTAATTATTTTTTTACGAAATTAATTAATATTTTTGTTACATTAATTAATACTTGTAATTTATATTTTGCATATTAACATCTTTTTGTTATTAATGCAGCAATATCAAGTGCTAGCGATTTATCTTCATCACCTCCTCTCGATCAATCTATATTGAAGGTTAATTTTGATAATTATTTGAATTAATAAATTTCATCTATATCATGCATTACATATGATATATATATAAGTATTGTCATATAGGACCAAAGTATCGAAATATAAATTAATGATATATATATTGAATCAAAATATATATATATATATATATAGAAAAATGCTATGGTGCACCATGATGCCAAAAGAATTATGGCACTGGAAAAACTGAACCATTAGATGAGTAACCCCTGCTTTAAGATTCATACTTTTTGAAGTACTATATATGACCAATCCTGAACTGTGGACCTAGAAAACTTGAAAACTGAAAGTCAGTATACCTGCTAAACCAGATTTCCTGAGAGATTAATCTAGTTAAACTTTCGAACAAATACTCAAGAAATTTTTAAATATTTTTACGAGATACCGGAGCCGAATCTCAGCCTAGTTAGAAACTTCTTATGAACGACTGGCGTAATACCGCTAGAAGTTCAATCTATCTAGAAGCTCTAAAGGCAACCGAGACGATTGAAGAACCCGCAAGCGGCTTTCTGAAACTAGCCGAATTTGCGAAAGGAGCCACAACAGCATTGATCAAGCAGAACAATACAATAATCCAGCTGCTGGTCAAAATCAAGGAAAATCTCGAAGACTGCAGAACCGCAATCAGGAGACTAGAGGCGGCGAAAACCAAAGTCCCTGAAACAGAAGATCTTACACAGTCCATAAACGAACTCCAAAAGGGCTTACATAAACTTAGCCTTGGAGAACCCAGTGAGAAAAAGGTCAAGAAGCCAACCGGCCAGTTCTTTGTGTTTAAAAATCCAAAAGAAATATTTGACTCAGTCAAAAACAAAAAATGAGTCAAACAAGAACTGAAACGGTGAGTAGACCAAGCATATCTGGTAGAGATAATAGCCAAAACCCTACAATCGAAGGCCAGATGAGGTCAACTGAGGAGCTAAGAGGCAGGCAATGGATAATACGGCCAGCAACAGCACCAGCCGTACAGAATCCTCAGACAGCAAGGATAAGGACCAGAACTGATGGATCCTTAGCAGTAAGATTTGGCGGATATTCATCAACCGCGCCACCAGAAGAAGTGATAGTAGGCCAAGTTGATGAAGAGGTCTTAGGTGAAGAATCAGTCCTAATGATGTTCTGTGACTGGCACGAGTCACAGGATGAAAATGAAGATAATGATGAACTCGAGATGTTGCAATTATTGGCAGCATTACCGAGAGAAAAGCAGTCGGCTGAAGAAGATGCCGGACCAATCTGGGATAAATACAACGATTTCAGTGAAGAAGAATGGGTAAACCCATTCTCTCAGAAGGATGGAAGAGAGGAGGTCAAAACAGAAACTATTCTAGCAGCGATGGAATATCCATTGCTCAAAAACCTTGATTCAAAAATTGAAACAATCATTTCAACCCAATCCACAGCAACTGGACCTAGCAGACCGCGAGAGCCAATGATGGGACCTCCAATGTACCCACCAGGGAGTCTAAGACAAAGTCATCAACAACTCGATGTCCCAGAAATAAGAGCTAGAGTTAATAGATTCAAAGGAATGTTTGCACAACAAAGCAACGAAAGGTTCAACCTTCCTTCAGCGCAAGCAAACCAAGGCGCTATGCTTGTATTGCGTAAGAATATAGGGCAGTACAGTGATGTGATCTCCAGGTGGGAGTCAATCACCCTAAACCTTGTTAACGAAAGAAACTGGGCTGATAATAAAAGCAAGGTCATTTACATTGAGAATCTACTGGGAGAGGTAGAGAAAAAGACGTGGATACAATGGCGAATGGCGTATCCCCAAGAATATGAAGAATTGGTGAATATTGCCGATGATCCACAGAATGTTATTTCCCAGGTTAGAAGGATAATCCTACTTGAGGACCCTTACCAGGGTTCGACAATAAAGCAAGATCAAGCCTACAATGATCTTGAGAGATTAGTATGCAATAACATGAAGGACCTATTTGACTACATGAATGATTATAAGGTCCTAGCAGCAAAGTCAGGACGTATGTATATCAGTCCTGAGCTCTCTGAGAAATTTTTCAGAAAGATGCCCCCTCTAATCGGAAAAGAATTAGAAAGAGCGTACATGGAGAAGTACCCAGGGAGCACTGTCGGAGTACTGCCAAGAATTAACTTTTTATACCAGTACCTGACAGAATCATGCAAGAGAGCAGCGCTACAAAGAAGTTTGAAAGATCTATCTTTTTGTAGCAAAATCCCAATTCCAGGTTACTACCAGAAGAATAAGAAATATGGGATTAGAAAAGCAAAAACCTATCGCGGAAAACCACATGAATCTCACATAAGAGTATTCAAGAGAAAGAACGCGGACAAGGTGAGAAAGTGTAAATGCTTTATTTGCGGTGAAGAAGGTCACTTCGCCAGAGACTGCAGAAGAAAACAAGGTAACATTGCAAGAGCTGCAATTGTTGAGAACCTTGACCTAGATGATGACTGGGATATCTTGTCTGTTGACCAAAACGAACCGGATAGTGACGCTATATGCTCACTTTCGGATGGTGAGGTTGGCAATGCAAGGACATTTATCATGGAACTTGGAGACACACCGTTTGAATCAATCTTTATGCTCCAAGAAGAAACGCCATCATGGCGAAAGCAACCAAACCTGCCTACTGAAATGAGGAATTGTGAACATTCATGGGAGGATAATGGTGAAATATCACGAGGTTGCGAGAGATGTAACTGCTGTTTAGAGACAACAAACAGCAAAATGAGGGCGCACTGTGCAAAATGCAAGATTACTGTGTGTCCCATGTGTTCAAGGTTTGTGTTAGAAAGAAAAATCATGATAAAAACACAAAACCTAAGTCCTTATGATAGCAAGGATGAGCTTATCAATGAGCTTTTAAGCTATATCCAGTATCTCCTAGCAGAAAACGCAAGATTGAAGGATTAATTGTGGGAAAATGAGCTAGTAGCAGATATGGCCAAGCTAGATATCAAAGGCAAGCGTAAGGTGGTGGGAAAAGAAGTAGAAGTCGATTCAGATGATAGTGATGAATCCCCACCAAATGTTGCATTTCCCAAGAAGGCCAATCCAAACCAGAACCTTATAATAAAAGAGATGGCCAATAAACTCTCTGATGACGAAATAAATACTGCAGTCCCAGATCCTAGAAAAGAAAGAAGGGTAATCAATAGGCTGTACAACATTGAACTGCAGATGGAAATACCAGGGGTAAATCCTTTTAAAATTCAGGCGATATTAGATACAGGCGCTACGGTGTGCTGTGTAAACCAAGAATTTATACCCCCTGAGGCCTTGGAGCCAAGTTTATACCCTATACAGATAAATGGGGTAAACTCTCAGCAAATCGCAAACCTGAAACTGAAGAATGGGCAGATGTCTATTGAAGACAACAAATTTAGAATCTCATTTACATATGCATTCCCGATGGGCAAGGAAGGAGGTGTCCAAATGCTAATTGGATGCAATTATATCAGAACATATCTGAAAGCTTACTTCTTCCAGTTAAATAAAATCAAGTTTCCAGTTTTTAAATTTCTCTAAGTCTTAAGTTTCCAGTACATAATCTGTCCGAGAGCTTGAGCCGATCTAAATTCCGCGCGATTTCCCGTTGGTATCAGAGCGAGTTTAATTACTCTTGACTTCTGGTTAGTAATGGCTTTCTAAATTCTTTCATAATTTCTAGGAAAACAGGGAGGGAACGGTCATATAGGAATGACGAAAGGGGTAAATTAAAACTGAAAAGCTTGAAGTTTGGGAGATGTGTACTTAGTATAGGCGATAAAGGGGGAATAGTACCATTACGTTCGTAATATTAAGAAGGCACCCAAATGAATGGCTAGAAAGTTTTAAATCAAACGGTTAAGAAGGGTTTAATGCCAAAAGAGCCTTGGCACTATAGTGCACGATAGCCTATCCCTATATATATATATAAGTTTTGTCATATAGTACCAAAATATCGAAATATAAATTAATGATTTAGGTCGGTACCCGTTCGGAATTAATCCAATAGGGACTAATCTCGAATAATCCCCGTTTTGGACTGCTTTTTGAATATTTTGTCTCATTTAGGATTAGTGGACATATAATAGTTGTAATCTATTGTTTGAGAAAAAATCGGTTTAGTATTTCCCCAATTGTTCTCACGAATATGTACGTATATGGCAATGTACGTTGGCGTATTCAGAGAGCTGAGAGGAAATGCTGTCGAATTTTTGTCAAACAATAGATTGCAACTATTATATGTTCACTAATTAGACAAAATATTCAAAAAGTGGATTAGGATAGTTGGCCAGCCCAAAACTTTTATGTAACTTAATAATCATACCATATATAATAAATATTTGCATAATTTATTTTTCAGATGGAACGTAGAAGAATGTGGATGTACGGGGGGGGCACTAAAACAGTTGAATACCTGAGAGGACTTGCCGAATTTATGAAGTGTGCCACTGATTATATGAAATGCGAGGAGAAAAAACACTTGTTTGTCCATGTTCGAAATGTCAAAACTTGATAAGACACAGTGATGTCGATGAAGTTGAACTTCATTTGATTAAACATGGATTTATGAAATGTTACATTCGATGGATATGGCATGGAGATAATGCCGAACAATTGGTATAAGTAGTTGGGACAAGTCAAAATGCTCCAGATTCAGAAATTGGACAAAATGTACAAGATGAAAATATAGAAAATGTACAAAATGTATTCGAAGAAAATGTAGAAATAACAGAAAATTTTGAGAATTTTGAGTGTACGAACAATGATCAGTTGGATGAAATGATGAGTGATGTCGAAAATGATTGTGCTGACATTCCTGAAATTTTGGATAACTTGTTTAAACACGAATCTAATATACTGTTATTTCCTGGTTGCACCAAATTTACCAAAATATCGGTTGTTTTCAAATTGTACAATCTAAAACCAAAAAATGGATGGAGCGATAAAAGTTTTACATCTTTACTCCATCTTTTAGGAGACATTTTGCTAGAAAATAACTGCTTGCCGGATTCAACTTATAGCGCTAAAAAATTGTTATGTCCTTTAAGTATGGAAGTACAGAGAATCCATGCATGTTCAAATGACTGCATTCTTTATCGAGGGGAAGAATATAGCCAACCGGATAAATGTCCAATATGTAGTGCATCACGGTACAAATTAAGGGGCATTGATAGTGATGAAGATGGAAAGAAAAAACCACTTGTGAAAGTGTTATGGTATCTGCCTATAATACCAAGGTTTCGACGTCTTTTCGTGAACCCGAGAGATGCCAAATTATTACGGTGGCACTTTGATTGTAGGAAAAATGATGGAAGACTACGGCACCCCGCTGACTCTCCCGAATGGAGAAATATGGATAGAAGGTTCGCAAATTTTGGGAGTGAGCCTAGAAACTTAAGATTAGGACTATGTACCAACGGGATGAATCTTTACGGTAACATGAATAGCCGTCACAGTACATGGCCAGTTTTATTGTGTTTACAATCTTCCTCCCTGGTTGTGCATGAAAAGACGATAGATAATGATGCCACTATTGATATCGAGTCCCAAACAACCGGAAAATGACATAGACGTCTATCTGGCACCATTGCTTGATGATCTTAAAAAGTTATGGACAGACGGGGTGGAGGTGTATGATTCAAATCTGAAAGAACATTTCTGCACGATTAATGATTATCCGCATACGAAAATTTATCTGGTTACAAGATTAAAGGCGCGAAAGCGTGTCCTATTTGCAGAGAGGAAACACATTCTATACGGTTGAGTCACTATAAGAAAAATGTTTATATGGGACACAGACGACACCTTAAAAGGGATCACCCGTATCGAGTTTGGAAAGAGAATTTGATGGAAAAGAAGAGCCAATCAAAGAAAAAGCACCATTATCTGGGAGAAACGTTTATGATATGGTTAAGGATATAAAAGTCCAGTTTGGGAAAAAATCCGACAATAATTCTCTAAAAGACTCAATATGGAAGAAGAAGTCCATATTTTGGGATCTTCTTTACTGGAAACATTTGCAGGTTAGGCATTGCTTGGATGGGATGCATATCATCAAGAACATCACCGAGAGTTTGGTTGGTTTGTTGTTGAACATTCCTAGGAAAACAAAAGATGGGATCAAAGCAAGGAAGGACATGACTGAAATGGAAATACGACCAGAACTTCCAGTGGTAGAGGGAGAAAAACGAACGTACCTACCTACTGCAAGTTGGACATTAACAAAGAAAGAGAAGAAAAGTATAATGTTAATTCAATTGGGATTTATAATCTTGCGCACCTTTAGAAAAACTTATAAATATTAATTGCAAATTTTTACATAACTAATATATAAAAAGTTCATTAAATGGTAAATACTCTGCAATACTTCACCTTAATGCTCCTATGTGTTCCTTACCGGTCTTACTTAATGATACATTGATTTATAATTACTTAAAGTTTTGTACAGTATAATACGTTTGTTTTATGAAAAAACCTTGTAATAAAAAAGTATGAGGTCATCACTTATTAGTGATGTTATGTTTGTTTTGGAGGGGAATTTAAGATATTAATTTAATGATTTACAGGACAATATACATGGATAATACATATTTAGGTAAGTTCACACTTCATATCACTACACCACAAAAAGGTTTTAGTGTCGTCTAATTATCACCGGATCATAGTGACAAACGGTAATAAAAGTATTAATATTGGTTTTTAATAAAAATCGGTGATAAAATATTTATCACCGATTGTTTGTTAATAATCGGTAATAAAACTTTTATCACCGACTATTAACAAACAACTGGTGATAAAGATTTTATCACTGGTTTTTACTTAACAACTGGTGATAACAATTAGAATTTAGAACCCGCGCTGCACCAGCTCATTTTTTCTATCTCTCCCTCCTCTCTATCTCTCATATCTCTCTATATATACTTCTCTATCTCCTCTCTATCTTCCATATCTCTCATATCTCCCTACTATCTCATTCATCAACTCCATATTCATCATTGTTGTTCTTATTCTTCTTCGTTACTATCTCCTTCACCGTTTTTATTCTCTCAATATCAGATACAAAAGATGCCAACTCTTTTCTTCTCTCTATTCTTATTCTATTTTACTTATTTATTTTTGTTTTATTTTATTTTGTTGTCTTTTATTTATGTTTTTCTTATTTTTTTATGTTTTCTTAGTTGACTTTTTTTATATTTGTCTTCTATTTTCTAGTTATTTTTTATTTATTACTTCTAATCTTTTGTTTCTTATTTTTAAATTAAATTTCAAAATTTGAAATTTGAAATTCGAAATCTGAATTATCTACGATTTGATAGCTGTCAAAAGTTGTACGTTCTGCAACCATCTGTCAGGTTGCAGAACGTACAACTTTTTTTTTACTTTTTTATTTAACTTTTATCACCGGTTGTTAGTAAAAAACAAGTGATAAAAGTCACTTTTATTACCGGTTGCTAATACTTTTAGTACCCCTCTTCTACGCCGGAAGAAAAAATCGGTGATAAAAGTAAAAAAAAAAAAAAAAAAGGGGGGGGAATAAAACCCATCTTTGATGTAGTGTATTAACCCCCCCCCCCCCCCCCCCAGAGAAAAGAACACACAACACACTTCGAGAAAATAATATAAATGTGTCTGTGTGTGCGAGATACAAAAATATGCACTTAGTTTCTTATTAAAAAAATTGCCTCAAAAGATCCTAATTAACGACCATTTAACTCCTTGAATACATAAATATTTCAGTACACATGCAAAACATCAAAACCGAAATAGCGCAAGATCAAAGGCTATTTAAATTCGGACATTAAGGTTGAGATCAAGCTCGATCACAAATCTACTAAAATCCACTAAAATATCATTAAAAGCCCATTTTTTCGCTACAAAATAACTAAAAAATACAATAACTTTTGCGTTTTTTTGAAAATCAAGCATCGACACTTACCCGGACTTGTCCATGAATGACTTTGTTGTGCTTCAATCCATATGTACAAGTACAACTACCACATGTGTAGACAAAACTCCCCGTATGATTGATTAAATTATATATTTTGTTAAATGTAAGGTTATTGTACTTTGCAAAACACAGCCTTTATAATTTTAGGTTGTCGAATTTCTTGTCAAAAGAAATTTTATTATAAAGAGTTTAAAATTCAACGGTTCAAAATAAAAAAAACTTGTGCTTTACAAATAATAATAGCCTTGCTATTTTGTTAGTCATTGAAAGCTAGAGTTAATCATTTAGTAAAATGATATGACCTAAAGATAAAAGTAAAGTTAAAACAAATCTAATATAATTAAGTTTCTTATACAATTAAGTTTCACTTTTTCCCACCATAAAAGTAAAGTTAAAACAAATGTAGCACACAAGAAAAGAACAATAATACAACACGAAAAGTAAAGTTAAAACAAATGTAGCACACAAGAAAATATCATAAAATATCTCTTATACAATTAAGTTTCACTTTTTCCCACCATAAAAGTAAAGTTAAAACAAATGTAGCACACAAGAAAAGAACAATAATACAACACGAAAAGTAATTGATCTAAAGATACCACCCTATAAATCTAATATAAGACAACGATTTCTGCAGGCAATAAGGAGATCTATTGAGGAATGAAGGAAGCTCGACGATGACATTTAGAGAAGCAACACAAGTTGGTGTCAAATGTGAAGTATCGAGAAGACCGACCGAAGATACAAAAGAAGACACCAAGACGAAGCTACGACAATAAGTATGATGATCCGGACGGACGCGGAGTACCCAAGTCGGAGAAGATATCAAGTTAGCGGTAAGGAGGAGTGTTGAAGTTAGCACTAACTTAATGCAACACTTGGAGGAATTAATGAAATTTCTAGAGAAGGCTACCATGTTCAAGAGCCGAAGAAGATATCAAGTTAGCACTAACTTGATGCAACATGTAGTTATTCTAGAAAATATCTAAATATACTAGAATATGTATATAATATTTCTAGATCATGTCTAGATGTTTATATGATGCTTCTAGAATCTCCCTCCATCTCCTGAGCACAAGTATAAATAGGACCCTTCACTAGAGGTGTGAGAATCAAGTAAACCACAAAGTCTAGTTTCACCTCTCTAGTAGAGATGTAGTAGTTAGGTTCTAAGATGTTTGTAGTAGAGTTAGTAATTAGTATATATATGGTGTTGTAGTGTTATGTATAATAGGATTGTAGTAGTATTTTGTATGTTAGTTTAAATATTAGTATTATGGTATATTGTGTCAAAATCAACAACTGATATCAGAGCTAGGTAGATCTTGTTAGGTCCAGACTAGGTAGTGTGTTTGTGTCTGTTAGTGTTGTTATTTTGTCGTAGTGTTGTAATGTCATATTTAAGTAGTATGAGTAGTTTAATAGAGAAGTTAAACAATTATAATTATCGAGATTGGTGTACATGCATTAAGTCGTACTTGCAAGGTCAGAATTTGTGGGAGATTGTAGGTGAAGATGAGACTGAATAGTTGCCAAACTCAATCCATGGATACAAGCAATTGAAGGTGAAGGTTGATCGAGCATTGTTCGTGTTGAAGGCTACGATAGACAAGAGTTTTTTGTTACACATTGAAGACGTTGAGACACCAAAATAGGCATGGGACATTTGTTGCGTTGTTTAAAGAAGAATACAAGTCGGTTGCAACTACTTGAGAGAGAGCTCATGAATATCTCTCAATGCGACATGACTGTAAGTGATTATTTTCTCCAAGTTAAGATATTATGTAGGGAGATTGAGTAGTTGGACGCCAATGCAAAAATTAACGAGGATAGAATGCGGCGTATAATTCGGAATGGGATGTGGCCGGAGTACGATGCATTCATCATAGCGACTCAAGGGTGGGTTACACAACCATCCTTGTTGGAGTACTTGTAGAATTTGTTGGCAAGTCAGGAAGCTCTCGCCAAGCAGATGGCGGGAATGACAGTGAAGTCGGATGAGGAGGAGGCCCTGTATAGCAGTCGACGTGCAGAGTCGAGCAGGAACCAATATAGACTAAGATCACAGGCAGAGAAGACAATATGTGCTCGGTGCGAGAAATGCACATGTTCTGGGGGAGCTCCAAGAGGCCAGGAGGGCAGAGGAAACGAGCGTGGTGAATTCCGCAGTAGAAGTATGGAGTGCTACAACTGTGGACGATTAGGGCACTATGCGCGAGAGTGCCGATTTAATCGAGAGGAAGAGAACCTTTTGGTGGTCGGCGAGGAGAATGCACCAGAGGGTCCCGAGTGAAGAAGAGCGGAACGCACTGGTGACTATTGCAATAGCCGACATGAAGGATGTCGAAGAGACTGTGGAGCCTAAGGAAGAGGAGATTGATCGAGTCGTGGTTTTTCGAAGAACCAGTCATGGAGGAGACTGGAGTCGTGGGCTGCACAGTGGCTTGTGAGGAGAAGCCACAAGAGAGCGTTAAGGTGGAATCCATCACCAAGGAGAGTGATGATGATAAAGAGATAAGTGGTGTCGCAGTCGTGGAGAAGACTGCAAGAAAACTGAGATTGTGTGACTCTGCAGGCAGTAAGGAGATTCGTCAAGGGATGAAGGAAGCTCGACGATGACATTTGAAGACGCAACACAAGAAGTTGGCGTCAAATGTGAAGTATCGAGAAGACCGGCCGAAGATACTAAATAAGACACCAAGACGAAGCTACGACAAGAAGCATGATGATCCAGACAGACGTGGAGTACCCAAGCCGGAGAAGATATCAAGTTAGCGCCAAGGGAGAGTGCGCATGCTTCAAACCTTTTCCCCTTGAAAGCCATTTTATTAAGGTGCGTCATTCTAATTAATTATGTAATCAATAGTTGGTAGAGTGTCTAGTAGCAAAACAGTAACAAAATAAAATTGTTGGAGTTCAAACCTAAAGAGTAAATGAAGCAAAACTCTTCTTCACTTAATTACAAATAACCTAAAGTCTAATAAAGTTTCTCAACTCATCTAATAAAGAAATTTTCAGCTAGAAAGAAGAATTAAAACTAGAGCTTTGAGATGTAGAATTAAAGAGATGGTGTAATTGAACTTGTAACTCTAGACCTCCCTTGTGTGCTATAAAAGGAGAGGTTTGTCATCTCATTTGTATCAAGCAAAAGGCAAAAGTAAGAGAAGCCAAAGAGCAAAAAAGAAAGAGTTAGCGGTAGCTAAAGAGAGAGAGAAAGATTAGAGAGAGTTGAGAAGTGTGAGGTTTGTGAGAGTTCTAAATAAAGAGTTGTAATCTCGTTTATATTTTGAGTGATAATAAAAATACTTATTTGAGTGTTTATCTCGTGTCTAAACTCCACACCTTACCGCTCTCCTATTCTTACCCACCTCCTACAAATTGGTATCAGAGCGAAAGTTCGATCCACATACCCGAAAAAATGGCCTCAAATTTATTGTTCCCCCAAATACCGAAACTTACCACAGAAACTTTCGAGAGATGGAAGATACAAATGAAAGCTCTTCTCGGAAGTCAAGACCTATGGGAGATAGCAACAAATGGCTACACCGATGCTACTCAAGCAGAGTTTGACGCATATACGCCTGAGAGAAAGGCTGAATTGCGTGATGAAAGAAAGAAGGATCGTAAGGCATTATTTCTCCTATATCAAGGTCTAGACGAGGCGACATTCGAGAAAGTTGCAGAAGCAACATCGAGTAAGCAAGCATGGGATACACTTAGCACAATTTTTGCTGGTGTAGATCGAGTGAAGAGGATCCGACTCCAAACATTACGGGCTGAATTCGAGGCAGCTCAAATGAAGGACGAAGAGTCGAAGAATTTGGAGGAGCTAACAATTGAAGAGCTCATTGGGTCCTTACAAGTACACGAGCAACGAATTCAAAAGAATAAAACATCTTCGACAACAACGAATTTGGAGCAAGCATTAGAGTCAAACTTGACTCTAACAAATCGAGGAGGTCGAAGTGGTGGTAATCGAGACCGTGGCAGAGGCAGGGGGCGCAACAATTACAACAAGAATGACGAAGGTCAAGAGGCACATGACAACTGCGGTAGAGGACGCGGTAGAGGCAGATATGGACGTGGTCGAGGAGGTCGAGGAGTGCAATGCTATAATTGTCATAAATATGGACATTATGCATCTGATTGTAGAAGCAAGCCAGCTGGACAAGTGGAGCAGTCGAATTTTGCAGAAGCATAGACTCAACAAGATCCAACATTGCTCTTAGCCCGAGATGAAGCACAAGAGCAACATGACATGTGGTATCTAGACTCAGGAGCGAGCAATCACATGTGCGGCAAAAGGGAGTTGTTCTCAAGCATGGAGGAGATACAAGGAAATGTTAGTCTTGGTGACTCCACCAAACTCGCAGTGCAAGGTAAAGACACTATCAACATTTTACGAAAAGATGGCAAAACGGCGTATATCACCAATGTGTATTATGTCCCCAATATGAAAAGTAATATTTTGAGCATCGGACAACTTCTTGAAAGAGGGTACATAATTCACATAGAAGGTAGATCTCTTGTTCTTCATGATGCAAAGGGACAATTGGTCGCTAAGGTGACTATGTCAAATAATAGAATGTTTCCTATACAACTCAATACGTTCGTGGGAACATGTCTATTGGCGAAAGACGGCGAGTCATGGAGGTGGCACCTACGTTATGGACACCTCAATTTTGGTGGACTTCAACTCCTTCGAAAAGCGGGCATGGTGCATGGTTTGCCCGAAATACAGAAGCCAGATCATGTGTGTGAGGTGTGCACACTTGGCAAGCAACATCGGCTTCCATTTTCGAAAGGCCAATCATGGAGAGAGAAACAACCGCTACAGCTGATTCACACAGATATATGTGGGCCATTGGTGCCAGTATCACATGGAGGTAACAAATACTTTATCACCTTCATTGATGATTTCAGTAGAAAGACATGGGCATATTTCTTGAAAGAGAAGTCAGCAGCTTTTGAAGTGTTTAAAAGTTTCAAAAAACTTGTTGAGAATGAGAGTGGCTACAAGATCAAAACATTGAGGTCTGACAGAGGTGGCGAGTACACGTCCAAGCAGCTTGAAGAATTTTGCAGGCAAGAAGGCATTCGCCAGCAATTCACAACAGCATATACTCCCCAGCAGAATGGAGTGGCCGAAAGAAAGAATCGCACTATTCTCGACATGGTGCGAAAAATGCTCAAAGAAAGAAGCATGACAAAAGGTTTTTGGGCAGAAGCAGTAGCATGCACGGTGTATCTTCTCAACAGATGTCCGACAAAGAGCGTGAGAAATATGACTCCGCAAGAAGCATGGAGTGGTCACAAGCCGACCGTATCACACCTACGAGTATTTGGGTGTGTGGCATATGCACAAGTCCCAGAAGCTAAAAGAAAGAAGCTTGATGATCGTGGCGAGAAGTGCATCTTCATCGGCTATAGTGAAGAATCGAAAGCATACAAGCTCTATAATCCGATAAGCAACAAAGTTGTGGTAAGTCGAGATGTCATCTTCGACGAAAATGAAGCATGGACAAATGTTGAAAGAGAAAAAGGAAAGAAGGTGTTTATAGAGGAGCCTACTGAAGAGCAGCAACAGCAGCAACCACAATTAGAGCAGCCGGACACACCAACTTCTGAATCATCATCATCATCATCATCCAGTAGTAGCGGGAGTTTCCTACGCAACAGACGAACTAGAAGTCTTAATGATATTTATGCGAGTACACACCAAATTGATGGCGATGAAACCAACCTTTTTTGTTTATATGCTGATACCGAACCGCTTAGTTTCAAAGAGGCTGTGCAGGATAAGAATTGGAGGACAGCCATGAATGAAGAGGTTGAAGCCATTGTGAAGAATGACACCTGGAAGCTAGTCACGCTGCCGGCAAACAAGAAGGCAATTGGTGTCAAATGGGTGTACAAAATCAAGAGAGGTGCTGATGGTTCAATCAACCGTTACAAGGCACGCCTAGTTGCGAAAGGATACAAGCAGAAGCATGGCATTGACTATGATGAAGTTTTTGCGCCCGTAGCACGCCTTGACACAGTAAGGATGCTAATTTCTCTTGCAGCACATCACAATTGGAACCTTCACCAGTTAGATGTGAAGTCAGCATTCCTGAATGGTGTTCTTGAAGAAGAGGTCTATGTTGAGCAACCTGAAGGGTTCATTGTTAGAGGAGCTGAGGATAAGGTGTACCGTTTGAAGAAAGCATTGTACGGGCTCAAGCAAGCACCTCGTGCTTGGAATGCACGAATTGATGGATACATGAAGAAAATGGGATTTGTCAAATGCCCATTCGAGCATGCCCTCTACATGAAGAAGAACAAGCATGGAGTTCTAATAGCTTGCATTTATGTTGATGATCTCTTATTTACAGGGAGCAACCCCGACATGTTTCGAGAGTTCAGGCAAGCTATGTTTAAAGAGTTCGAGATGACTGATTGTGGTCTAATGGCCTACTTTCTAGGCATTGAGATAAGGCAGCAGCCAGATGGCATCTTCATCTCACAAAAGAAGTATGCCAAAGAGATACTCGAGAAATTCAAGATGACAGATTGCAATCATGTTGGCATGCCAGTCGCAACTGGAATGAAGTTGACAAAAGAAGGTGACAGAAAACATGTAGATCCAACAATCTACAAAAGTCTTGTTGGAAGTCTGAGGTACCTTACAATCACAAGACCCGACATTGTGCATGCAGTTGGGCTTGTCAGTAGGTACATGGAAGAGCCAAGAACATCACATTGGTTGGCAGCAAAGCGAATTCTCAGGTACCTCAAAGGGACATTGAATTTTGGCATGTTTTATGTTAAAAATGCTGGAGCTATTTTGTATGGCTACTCGGATAGTGATTGGGGAGGTGATCAAGATGAAAGGAAGAGCACCACTGGACATGTGTTCTTTCTCGGATCCACTGCATTCACGTGGACTTCGAAGAAACAAAGCATTGTCGCTCTTTCATCGTGCGAAGCTGAGTACGTGGCAGCAGCCTCTGGTGCATGTGAAGCTATATGGATGAGGAATCTCCTGAAGGAGTTAGATCATCTCCAACCTGAGTCGACTGTAATCTATGTCGACAACAAATCTGCAATTCAACTTGCGAAAAATCCGGTCATGCATGGGAGGAGCAAACACATTGAGATACGCTTTCACTTCTTGCGAGATCAAGTGAAGCAGAAGGTTGTGACATTGGAGTACTGTAGTACCAAAGAGCAAGTCGCTGATATGTTCACAAAGGCTCTCCCAGTTGATGCATTTACAAAGTTCAGAAGTGCGCTAGGCATGCGACAACTTCAGGTTTGAGGGGGCGTTTGTTGGAGTTCAAACCTAAAGAGTAAATGAAGCAAAACTCTTCTTCACTTAATTACAAATAACCTAAAGTCTAATAAAGTTTCTCAACTCATCTAATAAAGAAATTTTCAGCTAGAAAGAAGAATTAAAACTAGAGCTTTGAGATGTAGAATTAAAGAGATGGTGTAATTGAACTTGTAACTCTAGACCTCCCTTGTGTGCTATAAAAGGAGAGGTTTGTCATCTCATTTGTATCAAGCAAAAGGCAAAAGTAAGAGAAGCCAAAGAGCAAAAAAGAAAGAGTTAACGGTAACTAAAGAGAGAGAGAAAGATTAGAGAGAGTTGAGAAGTGTGAGGTTTGTGAGAGTTCTAAATAAAGAGTTGTAATCTCGTTTATATTTTGAGTGATAATAAAAATACTTATTTGAGTGTTTATCTCGTGTCTAAACTCCACACCTTACCGCTCTCCTATTCTTACCCACCTCCTACAAAAACACTATTCAACATAGTCGTACAAATGAAATATTGGATCAAAAGAGAAAATATTACAAATTAATGATATTTCCATGGATAATTATATAGATTAGCACAAGTGCAAGATAGACCATAATTAAAGCAGAAAGAACTCTTATACTTCCATTGACAGTATAAGGAAAAATGGCTCAAAAGCTCGGCAAAGTGTGATTAAACTCAGATGAAAGAAAGTTGTTTTGTCAGTACTACCCATGCATTAAAACGAAATATATCAGATATTTGATTGAATAAGACTCAATTTGTCTGTGTTATGACTAGCTCTGTCAAATCAAGTCAAGTGCATCCCGGCCTAGTGATGTCTGAGTTTGACCAAAAATATACAAAATCTAAAGTTATATATTTGTTCCATTTTGATGTTCTAGGAAATGTGAAAGCATCAAGGGTAATCTTCATTCACAATATATATATATGTACTAAATTCTTTTGCAAATATATACAATATTTTCCTTATTGTACGAAAATTGTTACAAAATTTCAATCAACAAGAGTGATTAGAACGGAACTTGTATGTGTTGAGTCGATCTATTGTGCAATCTTTTATGTTAAAAACTTAAAATTTATATTATACATTTATACATGTGTGAAATCTCAACGAGTATTACAACTCGTCCGATCCAATTTGGACATGACTAGATTGCACAGCAGGCGTTGGATTGCAATTATTAATCATGACCTTTTAATTTTTTTTTACTAGTTAAATGTGACGATATTTGCAATCATTTTGTGTAGAGAGTGATCTTATGAGACATTTGCGGCAACACAATTGTCTTACATTTTTTGTTGTATTGTTCTATTTGTATTAATTATATATGTTAATGTACTGTTATATTTGATGCATTATTAATTACGTACTTTTTTATTAATGTATGAATATCAAAAGTCAATCATTAAATATATAAATATCAAGATGTATATATTTTTATATTATATATGTAGTTTTCATCACATTAATTTTATTGCATATGGAAAATGAAGAGTCGGCATTTATGAAAATCATATTATGTATTTTTCACATCATATATTATAAATCTTATTATGTGTATTTTTCATATTACGTGTATATTTAGTTTATATAACTCGGATATATATAACTCATATATTTTTCATTAAATAATTCATAAAATTATGTATATATATGATAATATTAAAAATTAAGCATATATATTATAGATTTTCATTAGATTGAGCTAAGTACAAATTCCAGCTCTAGTATATATTAGATTGAGTCTTTGTTATAACTAGTTTGTTCGTCTGAACTTACCCCAGAAAAAAAATATCTATTGGAAGCCCCAAGTAAAAAGAAACAAATTGTACCAGAACAAAAATTTTAAATAGTCAATTTGAAATCAAACATAATCCTTTTCTTAAATACTAATGTAATGATAATGTAATTAGCTGCTGAAATAAACAAACGCAGAAAGATGGTTTTGTCTAAGATATAAATATCCATTAGGTATACAAAAATATCCATTTTTAATGAAGGTAGATATGTATAACTATGAGTCACGACTCACGAGTCATCACATCAATATAAATAAGAAAAGAAAACTAATTACACAAATGAGACAATAGATGATATGATATGCGCACTACAACAAATAAGGCATGTTGCAACAATAAATTAGAGACGCCATGTCATTCGTCCAAAGATAAAATATTTGAAACGAAGTAAACTCGAATGTATGGGCGGATCTCTTTCCGTCTCTGAAAAAACTGATACAACACCAAGCTCGCTGCTACTAATAAAAATATTTGCATCAAAGGCAAGTCATTTCTGTCAAAATTTCCATACGTAATTGTAAATTATAATTGGTCAGCGCTAAAATTATGCCACACTGTTATTTCAGTCGTTCTTCCTGCCTTAGTGGTGAATTCTGATTGATGTGTTGTCCTTTCTTTTTTTTCTTAAACGGTTATAGCAACATCAAAGTATCATAATAAAAAGTTCCATGTGGCCCATTATACATTTATGGTCCGGTGCCAAATAAAAATACCAGCCACGGAAATACAATTTATTGATAGTGTTGAAGAAATATTTTATTACTCGGTATTCTGATTTTAGTTCTTGTTAATCTTTACTTCTTTATTCTTGAATTTCTTATTGTTACATCTCATGTACATTTGTTATGTAATATTTTATTACTAAAGTGTTGTTTAAACCTTTTTATCTTTACACTGGAACTTAAATGTTACTAAAACCTTTATTGATTATAACAACATGTATATAAATAATTGAGGCTTAAATCAAATGAAATTATTCGCTCCATTTGGACCTCTAGTATGATTTGATGGCAATTGAGGGTTAAATCAAATTAAATTTTCAGCACTAATTATATTTAAGTTCAGAACATGTATATAAATAATTTTCTAGTTGGAGTTTTTTTTTTAGTTTATTTGAATATTTGTTGTTAATATTATCAAATTAATCAGAAGTATCCCTTCTGAAATTACAATTGATGGAGTATTACTTAATAATTGTTTTTTTCTGACAGTCTTATCAATCTTAGAAAATAAAGTTAAAATTTGAAATCAATATTATGTTCATAATCTGTATATTAGAAGTTTGCCCTCATACTAGTCATCTATGAATAATATTTATGAACGAATTGCTTGTTGTCTGAATCATTATCACTTGTCCTATGTACAAAAGACAACGAACAATTGCAAAATTGTATAAAACTTGATTTCTTTATATATGCAATACAACAATTTAGTGTGAAACTTGAATCACTTATACTATATTTTAAAATGTCTTTAAAATTTTCGGTATTTTATTTATTTTTGGAAGTTTAATAGAAATAATATAATTATGATCATGCATGTTTGGCAATATGAAATAAATCATTTTCAATTGTACTTTAAAATATGACTAGGAAAAATAACAGCGGGATTGTGAAAAAAAAAAGGAAGAAACGAAATTGGAAATAATAAAGGCAGATTAATTATAGACGTAATCTCCTTGAAATAATAGATGGAAAATAATTAAGATCGTAATCTAGCTCCTGATTTCTCTCGCATCCCTTCATCCTTCCTCAATTGCAATTTTAACCCAAATCGCAAACCTTTATTCACAACTCAGAGAGAGACAGAGCTAGAGCCAGACATTTGTTATTGTTCGTCTTTTCTTCGAGGCGCCGCCGCACTTCTTTCCGACCAGTCCAGCTCGATCTTGATCTACTCTCTTCACAGCAGTGCGGCGACGCCTCGAAGAAAAGACGATAACAATCTGTGCTTCTCGGATGTTCATCCAGAAACGATCAACACTTCAATCTGTGCTATCTAGATGCCGGATCAGTTTTCTTCAATTCTGGTTAGTGGGCTTTATAAATAATTGAGTTGTTTGAGTATTATTCCTAAAAAATACTACTCATCTGAATTTTGAGTGCATTTTGCGGTTCTGATTTGCAGAAATTTGTTTGGTTCCTAGTCTCAACTACCACTAGTAAGAAATTAATGTTAGTTCGCATCGGGTTTCGATTGCTGAATAGAACAACCACAACAGTGTGGATGTTTATCAGATAAAGCTGAATCGGCAAAACCAAGCTTCATTACTAGGTGGTTTTGAGTTGAATCAGCCCGAAATTGTTTACATAATTTGGTTTTCTAGATTATTAATTTCTATCTTATTCAATTTTATTCGCCTATTTAATTTCAACTCATTGTTCATAGTAAAAAATCATTATTTCTCCTAATCTCATTTTAATCGTTTATTCTACTTTAGTGTAGGAATTATTTGGAAAGCGATATGGGCCTTTCCATGGGCTTGCTGAATTCCCTTACAAAAGGTTTGTCCTATTAAAATCTTGAATTTTCATTTAATCTTTTTGTTAGAAAACGAAAGTTAGATGCTAACTATGTTAAGTTATTATGCAGTAGTACCGATTAGAACTATGTTATGCTATTCTGAAGTCTGAACCATGGATTATTGTACCCACCAGTTCTGTCTTGATTCACATAGGCCAATGATTTCATAACAGATTAATTCATTGACCATAGATTAGTTCTCTAATTCTCTTTGAAGAAAAATAAAATTTTCAAAGGTACTTTGATGTACAACTGTTTGAATATACTTTTCTTTTGCTATTTCAGATTTCTATACTTGAGTGGAGAAAGCTCGTGGTGATTTACTTCAAGTGATAAGCGAACAAGTTCATTTGAGGGTGTTTTTGAACAAATAGTGTGAATTCAGCTTTGCTGAACAATAGATCATTTTAAATTGTAAATTGTTGATGCATTATGTTCTAGAGCAATAAATATAATAATTTTTAAATGTAAGTTACTTTTTGTTTCTGTCAATGTTAAGAGTTCATGATCATTTGAATTTATGATTATTAGATTTGATATGGTTATAATTGTATTTTTTGCAATTGAATATTATATTGTAGTGCATATAACTAATTTGTAAACATCTAAAAGTTATTCCAGCAATATATACATTTATTGATTTAAAATTCTAATTAATCTATTGATTGTGATTATGCCATAGCAAAAAATGTATGTAACGAGAAGCTTATTTCTTCCAGATGTTATAAAAGAAGTTTCATACAATTATATAAAGCTGAAAGTATGGACGGTGTATTGTGCAACTTAGGACGGTTTATCCGTCTTATGATAATCAAACTAGAGACAGAATCGTAGTTACAAACTTTTGTATGGACAAATTCGTCGTCTCTAAAAAGTATTAAATATGAACGGTTAATTCGTCTCTAAAAATTATACTACCACCGGTCAAATCGTCCGAAAGGTGAATTCATACAAACGGTTAAATCGTCTCAACGATGAAACTTTAGAGACGGTTGTTCTACCGTCTCTAGCATCATTTGAAACGGTTATTCTTGCAACGAGTTTGGGACGGACCTATTACCGTCCGTAGTTTTTTCTTCGAACGAATTTAACCGTCTCTATATACACAAATATCCGTCTCAACAAGCAAATTTTGTAGTAGTGGCGATAAGGTTTTGAAAATCAACTACTTTATAGAGTATATATATAGACTTTTAAATTTGTTACATTGACCTTTCTCTGTCTTCTTTTTTTATTTGCTCTCAAATAATAATTAACTATAATTCCCTCCTTTTTGTGTTACTGAACAGAAAAATAAAATAAAGAGGGTTAAGCGAAAAATTGAAACTCTGACCCAATTTGGACTACATTTTCTCATTACTATTTAACTATTCATATAAAAAATGAATTATTTACTTATCATTAAATAGAAAAGTAATGGTTTTTATTAAAGGGGATTATAGTTGTATATCAAATATTATATATAGATCGACTTTTAAAAGACAATCTTAGTCATCCACCGGACATTAACTGATATCACCAACAACAATGGATGGTAAACAACCAAAAGGTGAAAATAAAGGTATGTTAACTATTAAAACACATACATCGATCCCCTCAACAACTTGTTCCCTAATTACTTGTTTCTTATATCTGTAACAATTAACAATTAATTGCAAGATTATACTGAGACACATATATTGAAGAATTAATAATCCAACTCCACCTAAATTCGTATAAATTGTAGGCCGTCATAATCCCTTATACTGCAACACACTCGCTGACACATATACAGAATTCAGCTCCACCGAATTAATTCATTGTAGAACGTCACGATTCTCAATTAATTCAGCAACATATGTATATATGAGATTAAAGTAGAACGTGCTGATATTTGTACTTTTGTTTTCTTAACCTTTCATTTTTTTTTTTCCTTTTTTTCCTTTTCTT
>CAXKVX010002952.1:0-21961 GCA_964058865.1 Eleocharis quinqueflora | reverse complement strand
TAGTTATTTCAAGTCTATTTTGCACAAAATGAGGCACGTACTAAATAAAATAGGTATTCATACTAGTTATTTCAGGTCTATTTTTTGCACTGCTTCAAGTCAGTTCTGCAAAAAAATGAGGCACATACTAAATAAAAAAGGTGTTCAGGCTAAATAAGAAAAATGTCCAGATTAAATAAAATAGGTGTTCAGACTAGCCGTTTCAAGTCTGTTTTTTTTTTTGCACTGTTTCAAGTATGTTTTGTACAGAAATGATGTGCATTCTAAATAAAATAGGTGTACAAACTAACTAAGGATACGATCATACTAACTTCTTTGATGATTATACTAACACCTTTGGTGTTGATACTAATTCATGTGTGTTGATATCGGTGTCTCAAGTGGTGATACTAGCACGTTTGATGTTGATACTAATTCCTTTGTTATTGATATCGACGCCTCAAGTGGTGAACTACCAAATTTTGTTGTTGATACTAATTCCTTTGGTGTTGATGTCGCTGCCTCAAGTGGTGATATTACCATCTTTGGTGTTGCTACTAATACATTTTATGTTAATATCGCTGTCTCAAATGGTGATACTATCAACTCTAGTGTTGATACTAATTCTTTTTCTCTTGTTATTGATGCTAATTATGGATTTCATCTGTAAGATTTAATGAGACACAATCTTCCGACTTCTTTTGTTTTTGTTTTAAATAGACTTGAGTCTCATGAGTTAGAGACTTGATTCTTATCACCCAGAATCATGTACGTCTAGCGTATATCTGAAATTAAAAAATTGAAATTGTTTGTCTTATGCGGGATACGAATATGAAGTACGTGACTCCGATACTGAAATAATTTCTCATTTATAAAATAATTAGCCAAGTGATAAGCACTAAATTAAAATCATGGCATTATGTTGATGCCTCTTCACTATCAGTACTAATAATATTTCTTACCTCTTTTAGCATTTCTTTATTTGAAACTTATGCCACAAGTTGACTCTATTTGAAGACGAATTAACATGTTTTGGTTTTTAATCATTTGATTTTATTGTGATGATATACATCTAATTTGAAAAAGAGAGCATCAATTGCATAATTAAAGATAGCCCAGTCGAGATGCCGTTACTATCCGTAATTTTTTTAAACAATAAAAAAAACAAACGAAATTAAATAAGTGAGAAAATGGCAGATGAAATTCTGCATACAGAATCTACGCATCCAAGGGATGCGTATCATCACCTGTTTTCTGACCCAAACGTGCTCTCTCTCCAGAACTGCTACGCAGGTGCTATCTGCGTAACAAATGTTGTTACGCGGTCAAGAAGTGTGTACCACAACTCATACGCGATAAACAGATGCGTATAAGGTTGTATTATTAAATAAACGCCTTGAATTCTTTCAAATATTAAAATAAACGGGAAAAAACATATACGCAGCTGTGTTACGCAATTCGTGACTGCGTTGCACATTTTTTTAAAAGGCTTGCGTATTGCATTACTGTCATAATTGGAGAACCTCGTTTAAGAGCATGTAAGCCTGGTACTTAATTCAAATTCTTTATATGCATCCAAGGGATCTATTACGCACCCTTAGGTGCGTATCAGAGTATGTTACGCAAACAGCATCTGCGTATTGATTTTGAAGAGAGAGAGTGTACTTTGATCAGAAAACAGGTAATGATAAGCACCCCTTAGGTGCGTAGATCCTGTATGCAGAATTTCATCTGTCATTTTCTCACTTATTTAATTTCGTTTGTTTTTTTTATTGTTTAAAAAAATTACGGCGTTACTATTGTTTGGCCTTCCCAAAGTCATGCATTAAAAGCATAGCACCAGGGGCGGATGCACGTGTATCTAAGGGGGCAAGCGTCCCCTCCGGAAATTTTTTTCGCAAAATAATTTAGTGTATTCGTGCGATTTGTCAATTTTTTTTGCGAAATAACCATTTATATTTGAAAATCTTTGTAATTTTTCTCCCCCTGAAAAAAAATTATAAATCTTGCCCCCTGACGAAAATCCTGGATCCGCCCCTGCATAGCACTGTGGAACATGATCTGAGCATGCACGTTGTGGTTTTGTTTTATACACTTCATGTCTTCATGCCAAAAAAATTTCAAGAAAATGCAAATTTCAGCATCCACTGCTAATGCAACATGCCATGCACATTTTTGTTTCATACATTTTTTTTTGCCAAATGCCACCATAAAGTCATGAAGGAATGCATGTCTCACATTGTGATTGATCCATCTCCAATTCTCCACACCTTTTGTCACCTCTACATCAATTTTGTGATCAATATCCCAATTGGGTTTTGGTTTGATGCAAATCTTACAACTGGATCTTTTTTTCTCTGGTTTTGGTGTTTGGATTTTTGGTTAAGTAAAACTGCTAGGTTGAAGAAAAAAAGCTGCTAGGTAGGTTCAGTTTTTGTTTGCTTTGGAGAGCATTATTCTGCGGCTTTGGCATTTGTAAATTGGAAAGTTCAGCATTTTTTTTTCCCTTTTATTTTTTAAGGATATTTGTTACGTTATAGCATATATTTCAGGTAAACCAATCATAAATATAAAATAAAGGAAGGGGCCGGGGCGGATCCAGAGGCTTTTTAAGTTCGGGCACAACTAAGTTCGGGCACTGAGGTTGAGATCATGCCCGAGCACAAACTCAAAACTCACTAAAATATCATTAAAAGCTTATTTTTCACTACAAAAATAACTAAAAATAACTAAAAATACACTAAAATTAATTAAAATTTCGACCATTTTTTCTGTCGCGCAGTAGATTTTCTACCGTGTGATTTTTATTTATATTTTTTTTGAACATTTAGTTACGAAGTTGGTTATGCATAGAAAATTAATTAAAATTTCGACCATATATTGCAAAAAATTATGACCATTAAATTATATTTTTTTCTTTTTATTTTCATTCCACACCAGCTGCAGTATATATTCATTTCTATTTTCGTATTATCTATCTGAGTGGATCTAATTTAAAGAATTTTTTCAAAATCATAATAAATATCCATAAATTTTTGCTACTTATGATCACTACTATAAATATTTTTTTATACGAGGTCAGATTTGTAGTACATTTTCTGTGCATTTTAAAAAATTATCACACGATAGAAATCTAAACTGCCTCACTATAAAAAATTTACCACAAAAATACACCCACTCAACTATTTTTATAGTATCATTTTCTTAATTACAAAAAAAGAATTATTTAAACAAAGTTTCTGGGATCTTTTCTAACAGATGCACGCACTAGCAAGGACAGAACACGTGTCGAAACGAAAGTGAATCTGCACTAGAGGCCTTCTCTTATTGGCCAAGTCCTGTTCTTGTCTGCTTGACAGTGAATTTCCAATAATACCCTCCATTTTCCTGTCTTGCTCTACAGCAAAAGGAACGTTACTCTCTCTCTCTCTCCTCTGTACAGCTACACACTATGATACAGGCATACAGCCCACTTTGACTGTAGTACCATTTGCGTGAGTGAGTTGTGCTGTTGTGCTGTTGCTGTGTAGACGTGTAGTGTGTCCTAGAGGCTTAAAGAAGGTTAGAAACCTCAAATGACGTAAATACCCTCACATATGACAATTTCATTTTGTCCGTGTAGCGTGAAATTTTGGAAAAAAAAATGCAAAAAGAATGAAATCATTGGTTGGATGCTTTATTCCAAAATTTTTTAAGTAATTAAAATAATATATATAATTAAACATGTAAGAAAAAATGAAACGAATTTCTGAATGTGATTCTTGGTAAGCCTAATCAATGTATCAATAGGCAGAGGGTTTTGACAACAGTCCTCTCAGTCTGATTTGAGTTCAAAAGGTTTTGGCCGAGCACTATATCATTATATCGATATAGCATATCGATGTATTGATATGGTTGATATTGCTCTGTTTTGACTTGTTTGACCAGATTTCAAAATAAAAAATGAAAACATAAAGTATTGAAAACTATCGTATGCTTTCCAAGATCAAGTCCAAGTGCTTTAAAGCTCCAATTCATTTTTCTTTGTCATTTCTCGTTGGAATTGAGACGTCAAATTCAATAAATAAAATTTGGACTACGTATTTATATGATTAATATATCTCATACTGTCACCAATATTACGAGGAGTATTATGAGATATGCTATAAATGTGATTAATCTATACAAAAGCATAATATGTATTTCGCTAATATTCTAGGTACAAATACATATGGAATTTAATGTGAATTAATTATAATTGTTGATGGACTCATTATGATTAATTCAACTAATGATGGTGCTAAAATGTCAAAATTATTGTTTGGGTCTAATCAATTGATTTGGGTCAAGATACCAAATAAAACGGGCTCAACAAAATTTAGTATATATAAATAAATTATTTGGACGTTTTTCAAATTAATTTATATAAAAGGGTACAACAAAGATTTGGCTGAATATTAAAATTGGTATATATTTTTGGCCATTTTGGAAAAAAAATTATACAAATTTGCAAAATTGAATCGCTGAATTCTTTTTTACATATTTATTATTTTGTTGAGAGATTCTTTCCTGACTTGTTTTGCAAACAATGTCAAATTTTGAGCACGTATTTACGGTAGAAATATGATAATTTGGAAAAAAATTTGGAGAGAATTTAATATCAAATATTTCAAACAATATTTGCTATTAATTGTATCTTTTTAATATACGTTTTCACTAGTATAAAAGGCACTGGTTGTCCAAGCATTACCGAGATGATATTCTAGAGCACATGTACTGTGAATTAGCCATCACTTTCTCCTTCATTACAAAAAGTTACTTCTTGGTACATTTGTAACCTTGAAAAGAAGTTTGGCACTGAGCATTGCTTGGAAGGATCCGCTAGCACATTGTTGTGCTGTTCAACCATATCCAATGACACCTTGATCAAGAGAAATACAAAGGAGACCGTAGGGATGAAAAGTAAGTAAAGCTTCTGCTTTATTTTAATTTTGTCTTAAATAATTGCACGAAGTTTCTATTTTCAATTGCTTGTTTAATTTAGGATTCCAGTGTTTTGGCTCTACCTAAATTGAAATTGCAGCAACAAGTGATATCAAAGTCACCTATGTTGCATTATTTAAGATATTATTTATTTTTTGAAAATATATCGAATTTTAATTGTTGCAAAAAGTTTTGTGCTTTCTTGTATTTGTTATTTGATTACTTTAAATGTTCTTGTATCAAAAATTTGAATTTTGTCAAATTCCTCACCTTTTATGCGATTTGAATAGATATTATTCAAATTTTGATTATCAATATTTAAAATAACTATTTGAACAGATAAAGTTGAGATTTGGAAAGATATGCAACAATTTAGGAGTTAAAATTCGATACATAAAATTTCTAGAATGAGTTGTCTCAAAACAGAATCAAATTTTGAATTGATAGGAATTATTGTGCAAAAGAATTGCACAAAATCATAAATTGATATTTCCGCCGACCGCAACAACACCATTGCGGATCGCAGATGACACGGTGGGTAATTTATCTTTTTGGATCTAATTTTTTTTGGAATAACCATTAGGGCTGTCAATATCCTTTCTTTTCGGACATTTGTTTCGTTCTGTCTAAAACGGAACGAAAATGGAACGGTTTTTTTGTTTCGTTTCAAAGAACGGAACAGAACAGAAACAGAAGTGAAATCCGTTCTGTTTCAGTGCAAATTTCGCGGAAATAAACGTTTCGTCCGAAACGGAACGAAAAAGGAAGATTTTTTTGTGTTCCGTGAGTGAAACGAAACGGAAACATAAATGAGATGTTCCGTTCCGTTTTTAACGATTGACACCCCTAATAACCATGCATAGAAAGAAATTTTGACTATGATCATGTATGGAAATATTTTTTTGGTCATGATCATGTATGGATAGATATTTATGACCTTTACCATGATGGAAAGATATTTGTGGCTCTGATCATGTATGGAAAGTATTTATGGTTGTGACCATGTAAGATATTTGTGGCTATGACCATGTATGAAAAATATTTTTGTTTATGACCATATTAGTTCTTGGTTGTTTCCAGATCTGAAATTTGACCACACTTGTTGAACTAGCTGTAATTTATTATAATTAAAGAAATATATAATTATAATTATTATAATTACTTGTATAGTATATAGTTATCTTGATTAGTTATAAATTTTAGTTACTATTCATAATTAGTATTTAATGTTAATAAATTAAAGATAAAACACTAAGGTTTAAACGGATTATAGTTAAGAATGAATTTAGTATAAATATATTTTGTAAATTTTAAATAAAGATCATGTAATGAGATTTACAAAAGAATTAATAAAGTTTATAAATTTTAAAATAATATATACATAATTAACTATTGAAAAATAGTTTATACTAATTAAAGTTGCTATAAATTAATATACATATATATTTAGGACGAGTAGATTCTTTTAAGATACGTCTTAGTATAGACTTTAGGGATGATTTCAGAATTTATTTAAAGGCAATTATGAATACATGTCTCATTTTCATAAACAATATTGTTCGCAAACAGATAATATTGCTAAATGTATAAGCAAAATGACACATGTAAAGTTTAAAGTTGACGTACCAACAACAAATAATTAATTTATCCCAAAGGAGAATTAATTCTAAAGTAGTTGTTGTGTACATAAAATAAGGTGTACAAAGAAAAGTGATGAGAAACTATGTGCTAATGATGTCTAAGAAAAGCATTTGGGGCTTGGTGCACCTTGGTCCGTTTGTGACCCACCTCCCCCACTTGACTGACCTAGTCATTAGTATGTGGGTATGTCAATCAGACTCAAAGGCCGAGCGACAAAAAGCTGTTGGGATTTCATGTGTAAGTTCAAGAGGACGAAAATTAAAATTTTTGCCTCTATTTAACTCAATACACAAAGGATCTTATTTATATAACAATTGCAAACAAGATTATACTATGACATTTCATCAAACACCTCTTGTGCATCAACAAAACAGAAAATAATACATTTATTTCTTGCACAAGAGTGGATAAAAGGTTATACCTAAAGAGATTGTCAAATCTCTTTGTAGAGAGGAGTCGATTCCTCTTCTAGGTCTCTTGAAAACCGTCGTCTTCCTTCTTCGGCCATGGAAGCACCCTTGTCTCTTGGTTCACCTTGAACCTAAACAACAACCTAAAGCATCCTTAGATAAATGGATGTAGAGGTTAGAGCTTAGATCCAACCACCTAGATCTTCAATCTTCAATTAACAAGCTATTTCATTTGGTGGCTAAACCTTGCAAGAGAAGGGAAAGAAGAACAATGGAGTTTTTCTTTCTACGCACAAGAGAAGAGAAATGAGGGTTACTATTCACGGATTACTATTCATCCCATTGTAGCAAGAGAGAGAAAAAGTCATTTTTCATCTCAAACATACCCCTTTATATAGCCAAGCCCTAGGGCAACACTTGTGTTAATTATTTACACAAATGACTATGACTACTCTCTTGTTATTTCCTAATCATATTTTGCAAGGATTTAATTTATGAGTAAATAATATTACTATATTATTCTAATATGAATTAATTTATTATTCTTATAATGCTCTCAAACATTATACAAAATAATATTCATATATATTCTCATAAATTTATTTTATGATCTAAGCATGTCATTTTACATGACATATTACTTTAACATTTTATCACATGCATTTTAACTCATACATCGTGAGATTAAATACATCATTCAAAATATAAAATACTTGTTGTTTCCGTTCAGTTGGTGTGACCTTACAGAGGATCTACGTCATCTTGGGATATAATATAAAATACTTTATATTATGGACTATAAGAGGTTCTATCACTACATTATAATCTCTCAAACGACATAGTCGTTACGTGCTTGATCCACTTAATTTGTGTCTATCCTTGTCTCATGATATTTTAAATAATATGCAAAATAGGATCGTGTCATTTTTGCATTATATTCTTTTCTTGGTCTCTCAAGTGAATTATAAGTATAACTACATCAGTTATATTGCATGCAATACAATTTCACTTTACCAAGGGGCCCAGTAATATCATAACTCAAATAATTGAGGGACAATAATAATGTTGACATATAAATTTCTCCCGCACAAGTTGTACATAACGCATTACTATATCATTCCAATCATTTGAATGGATTTTAATAGTAATCATATTATATACTTCTCATGTGAAAAACCTACATGTCTCATATATAAGATTCAAAGACACATTGGAAACATTAATGACACAAAACCAATCCATATAATGCTCCATCTAGTTAGGTCATGTTCAGTATATAAATAATCACTATTTTATATACTCATGTCATTGAATGATAAGCACTTATCAACATTTATAGAACTACAATGTACTTTCAATTGACATGACAATCTTCATGGTAAATAATGTTCCCTTTAATTACCACGATTGTGAACATATTTAGGATTATATGTTTTCATCTAAAGAGTTCTATGGTTCAAGACCATGAGCATCTTCTTGAACGCTTCTAAAGATATAACATATCAATCTTAAGGAACATAAATGTATAATAACATTTAAAATCATAAACAATTCATTAATTCGTTATAAAAAAGATAACTTTCAAAACACACAACCTTCAAAAGCTTCATTGGATAAGTACTTTCTACATAACACCAAAATATCTAGAAGTATTGATTGCATCCAAAGATGCGTTATGATGGTTAGTATTGTTGGTTTAATATGAAAGTAATTGAGAAATTAGAACTGTCAATGCCTTTAGATAGATTTTACAATCATGATTAAGGATTAAATCGAGACGTTTAGTTTCATGATTAGACAAATATTTTAATTAGACTTCAAAGCTATCATTTTATATTGCAAGACAAATGTGATAATCGTTAGACTTCATATAGTCATTAATCGACCCAAGGGAAGATAATAATTATTATGATGGTTGAGTATCATGACAGTTGGTTGTCAGCATAAGAATAGTAATAAGTGTGGTGATGATTATTAATTTTCATGTAATCAATTACTCGGTCCAAAGGAAGGATAATTGTTTATGTGATCATTTGTTGTCAACGCTTAATTACTATTACAAGATATAAATGTAAGTAATATCATTCAAATATGGTTCATTAAAGAAATTAAATATCTTGATAGATAAAATGAAAAACCTTTAATAAAAATTATGTGCAAAGATAGTGAAATAAGTTTTTTCTTTTGTTCGCTAAATTGGAAATAATATTGCTTAAAGTTAAATGGATAAGGAAAATGAAATATGATCATAATATTTTTCCAAGTAAAGAAATGCGCTTTAATTTAAAATAAAATAAAGTGAGAAGCAATTGGAAAATAAATTATCAAATAATTAAAGTTATGAATCCATAATAAAACATCAAGGGGCAACATTAAAGAAAATGTCAAAATTGTTAAAGTAATATTTATATAAACATGCTTTTTATTAAGAATAAGAAGATATATAATATATATTCTTATCAAAACATGTTTACATAAAACAAGCAAGCAGAATGACCTGGTTGATAAAATAATAAGTATGATGCAGAAAAGTTTAAATGTTGATTTGACATTTAAGGAGTTAATTTTAAAATTTATGTATTATTATTGCAAAATAATAGATGATTCAAATGAAGGCATTAAGTTTATTTTGGAAAATTGAATTATTGAATATATGTGTTATAAAGTATCATCCTTTAAGAAAATTGAATGTTTTAAATTTGTATGAATTATGTAGACTTAAATATCTTGAGAAAATACAATATTTAAGTTATATCATATATGCAATATTTTTATTGAAAGGAGAAAATATGAATGTTTTTTAAATATATATATATCAAAATTATATTTCTGTTTCTAATTAAGACAAGTGCTAAGTTTTACTTAATCGGAAATATAAATTTACTATTCAAAACATGACAATTTCAATTTTCATTTAAGTACACCTCTAAGGTGAAGCTTGACATTCATGTATATTTTGCAAATTTAATGCAATTTTTTGAGATAAAATTAACAATCAAGTTGTCAAATATATGATCAAGTTTTGATCAAACAAATTTTATCAAACTAACATATCAAAATGATGAAATATGAGTCCAACAGAATGACAGATGTCATGTAATACAAAATATCTATAATTCATTTAATATGGATAATAAAAAAGATAAAAGTATTGTTTTGATATCTAATAAAGATATGGATACATAATAGTATTATCATTAAAGTTAAGACTTTTGGATGACAATAGATTTTAAATGAATTTGTGTCATTTATATTGTTGAATTCTATTCCCAATAAATAGGAATATAATGATACAAATAAAGTCAGAAATAAAATATATAATAAAAAGTCTAAAGTACCGCAGCACATTATTTTACAAAAGAGACAAATTATCGTCAAATTATATTCAAATTACTTCTAAATAATAGTTTTAGCTATCTAAATTGGCAGTTATTGCTTTGTTACTTCTAGTGGATCAATGCATTTTTTTGTCATTTTTTTAATAAAATAATAAATCGAATGAAATTGTAGGAAAATAAAGAGGAAATCGCGACATTTATGTGGGTTTGTATCGCCACTAATCCCAAACCTTTTATAAATCGAATGACTCTTGGCACATAAACTTGCATCTCGTAATTTCTCTTTCATTGTCCTAAATATTTAATTATTAAATTACTTTTCTTAATTAAAAATATTTTGATATTTTTTGGGCTGGAAGCACAAAAGTCCAAAACATAGAAAATTTCAGAGTTGTGCTAAAATCCGGACGGGTCGACCTGCCCGTGGTCCGACCCGTACCCGGACCGCGTCCGACCTGTGAACTGACTCGTGGATCTAGGGCGGGTCGGGTAGTCCAAAAATTCCCAAACTCGCCCGAACTCATGCCCGACCCGTGGAACCCGTCCCAGATCCGTGCCGATCCGTGGACCCGTGACAGATTCTTGTCACTTTATGTCATTTCAAAGTAAAAAAAATTCAAAAAAAAATAAAAAATTCGACAGAAAAATTATTTCATAATTATAAAAATATTTTACCAAAATAGTTCATAAAATTATTTCATAATTTTTAAATATTTTTTCGGATTTTTTTTTAAGTTATACCATTTTTCTCCAATTTTTTCAATTCAAAAAATAAAAAATAAAAAACCCGCGGGACCCGTTCCCGACCCACCCCGACCCTTGCCCGACACGTCTGGATCCGTGCCCACTCGACCCGCCCGAATTTATCACGGATCGGATTGACCCTTTCTAGTTCGAATCTGTGCTTACCCGATTCGTGATATACGTAAACCAGTGATACCCATGAATCCGTGGATTCGTCCGGATTGAATCTACGGACAACCGACCAGTCGCGTTTGAAAAACCTAAACAATTTCACCAACGAAAACATGAAAAAGGAAAAGAAAAAAAGGGTACAGATAATACTTTTTTGGTCAATCAAATCAAATATTTTTCGATCTTGATTTGGTCAATCAGCTATCTCGTGGTTTCCATTTTTGTGGCTACATCGTTTACAACTTCCAAAAACAACAAATTACATCATTTGCAAATTAATTCAAATCCAAACATCACAGTTCAAGGGATAATATAATTGAATGATGATACTTAATCATTTCTCTCCTTTTAAAGAAGCAAATCATTTATTATACACTGTTACACATTTACCAATTACCAGATATTTTCCACCCCGAGAAAGATCTAATGGCAGGATTGAACCACCACAGGCAACAAGATCATGGAATTTTGAAGTTTGGATTCTCTGTGGTTTGCACAACTGAAAAGCAAACCCAAAATGAAATTTAAAAAAAAATATCTTCATGGCATAGCAATTTCTCTCATGACACACTTTGAAAATTCTTAAGGCTGTTATTTCTTGATAAATTAAACGGCAAATATTTTGTGGTGATTTCTTTAATTTTAATTTAAAATAATATAACTAAGAAATCCATTTAACTTTGTAGAAGAAGATTTTGCATTTTTTTATTATGTCTTGTAAATTAAAAAAAAGAGAGAGATATTTACATCAGCAAAAAAATGATGAATATTTTTCATCATATAACATTTAGTAGTAGTAAAAAATAAATTTTGTCAGATAATAAAAAAGTTGCTTCAAAATTCCAATTTTGATGTAGAACTATAAGATGGAACATAAATGTACTATGAAAAGTTGCAACAAAGAATCAACTAATAAGCTACTACAGTACATAAGGCATAAGCCCCAGTTAGAAAAGAGCCAAAATAAAAGACCACCCCTGTTCTTCTTTAATCATCCAATTTTGTGGTACTCTTTTCTATCAGCCCCTCTCTTTTTCTAAATTCTATTTGACTTCTTTGGATTTCTAAATCCCTACAAAACCTCTTTTCACTTTACTCAAACAGCATCTCCTGCTCCCCTCGTCTCTCTATCTTAGATAAAATGCTTGGCCGCTGTAACTGAGCTACATGAGCTCCACCATGAATGCTATATGAGAACCAAAAGGGTGAGGGGGGAAGGGGGAGGAGGGCAAAGGGGGGACTTTTCTCTGAATCCATCTTTAATTGATTGTATTAACAATCCCAAGTTGTTAACAATGGCGCCTAGCTATGACTGTGCTGCCTCCATTCTCCTCTGTGCTGAGGATAATAGCAGCTTCTTGGGTTTTATCGATGATGATCAGGAAAACAATGAGATGGATCCTCTTGAAGAGATTGATGGCTTGGGACCATGTTGGATTTTAGGAAAAAGGAGGAATCTTCATGGGAATTTCTTCATGGATTTTCCTCTCCAGTCCGAGGAATGCATTACGCACGATTTGGAAAGGGAGGTTGATCATATGCCCTTTCGTGATTATGCTGAGAGGCTCTTGAAAGGGGAACTGGATGCCTCCATTAGAAAAGATGCTATTGATTGGATTTGGAAGGTGTTATTGTCTTTCCTAAATTTCTTTAGATTTTCGGCCAAGTTAGTTGCTTGATTTATGGGTCTAAGTTACATCTGCTATTTCACAAAAAGAAAAAATGAAATTGCACTGTGCTGAGGTTTTGGTATTTAATTTAAGTTATTTGTGCAATGAACAGGTTCATGCGTACTTCAATTTTGGGCATTTGAGTGCTTATCTCTCAGTCAACTATCTAGACAGATTCCTCTCTGTTTATGAAATACCTGTAAGAACCTCAAAAGATCTCAACTTTTAAATGTTTTACCATTAAAAATTGCACTGTTATGATTGATAGAATGTATGTGGTTTCATAGGAAGGTAACGCATGGATGATACAACTCTTATCAGTTGCATGCTTGTCTCTGGCATCCAAAATGGAAGAAACTCTGGTTCCACTTCTCTTGGACTTGCAGCAGGTTTGTGATGTTTTTTTTGTTGTTGACATTTTTATTATACCTATTTGAGAAATTTTCTAATTTTGATTCTGTGATCATTAGGTTGGTGATGCAAAGTTTCTATTTGAAGCTAAAACTGTACAAAGAATGGAGCTTTTGGTTCTAAGTACTCTCAAATTCCGGATGCAAGCAGTGACACCTTTCTCTTTCATGGATTATTTTCTTAACAAATTTAGTGATGGAAGTGGCCCCAAGAAATTTCTGATTTTACAGTCATCCGATCTCATCTTGACCATGATTAGACGTATGTTTCTATGTTAACATTCATCAATTTAAAGTGTTATACTTGTTAAAATTACAGGAGCATGAATTACTGTAGAGCCTGGTATCAATTGACACCAATGGTAGATATTTTGTAGCTTGTATTGTGCTTCCTATTGAAACTAATTTAGGTTTTATTTTTTAGGCAATGTGCTAATTTAATTAAGCATAAAATTGTGCTTCACAGGAAAAATACACAAGTGTTTCAATTTTCCTTGGTTAATGGAATATAGTAGTGTATGTCCTACTACTTCAAAAGCACAGGAGAAGTACATGAGCTACATGTGAAAGCCATTTGGTTGCTTAAAGGGGTTGTGAAGATGATTTGGTTAAAACTAAGAGAATTTGAATTGCAGGAACTGATTTTCTCGAGTTCAAGCCATCGGAGTTAGCTGCTGCAGCTGCACTTATGGTGTTAGAAGAATTACAATCCATTGAAATAGAGAAGGCTCTTGCTACTTGTGTTTTTCTAGAGAAGGTATACATGACCAATAACTTGGTTGAGTATTGTGGATATCTATAATGTACCAGTCCAGCTGTGTGTCCATATGTAGCATATGACTACCGGCACGATCCCTGCTTGTATCCTTCATGAAAATTTTAGATTCTTGCACGAGAATTAGTTCAAATAGTGTATCGTATTACTATGTTAGAGGTGCACGATACCAGCCTTGTACTGGCATGATGCAATGCCAATTGATTTCTCAATTATCCTTGGGGCCTTTTGCTCTTAACTGGAATTACTCATTGTACCCTGTTGATCTGGTGTTGTACTGGTATAATCATTTTTTCCCGTCTCTTTCTATTTGTATATCTAGGATGTGTATTCTAATTACATTTAAATTTTAACTACTGCAGGAAAGAGTGTTAAATTGCTATGAGATGATCCAAAACAAAATTAGGATGCGTCTCAATGCAACAACTAAAAGAAGTGGCACCTCAGTTTTATTCGCACCAGAGAGCCCGATTGCTGTACTGGAAATGCCATGTTTCAGCCATACTACTGAAGATACTAGCATTTTCTCAAATTCAAATGGAGATAGTAAATCACCAACTAGTAAAAGGAGGAGAATTAGCAGATAGCTCAGTAAAATATATTTGTTTATGTATGAGAGGGTATTTTTGTCTTGAACTTTAAACAATTTGCTTTTATGGCCCCTCTGAAGTTTGAATTCCCCTATGCTACCTCAGAAATGATTAAAATTATGACTTGAAAAGGCCTAAGAGCTGCAAATAGTGTACAACCATAATAGTGTACACATACCATACTGGTATGGATGGTTTATGCTAATCTCTGCAGAGTTGTACCTACCCATACCAATGGTTGTGGCAATTATAATTTATGACCATACCACACTTTCTATGACTTTGTGCAATATTTCATGGAATTTATGAGATGCATTTGAGAGAGAGAGAGAGAGAGAGAGAGCACTTATTTCATAGGTGATTGAAAATTAAAGGGGCGAAAGTGAAGACACAGAAAAAAGTGGCGTGGTAAAAAGAAAAGAAAGTCAGCTTCCTTTGGAAAGGCGTGAATTGTTGACACTTACACTGCATTGTTTAGTTATCACTTTTGTTTTCGCTTTTCATTTATATGTGGATACAGCCTTCTTTTCTTTTGACTGTTTGTCTGACAATAAAAATTTTCAAGGAGGTAAGAACATGTAGTAGTAGTAGTAGTATAGTAGAATATATTCGGCTTGTGAAGAATATCTTCTTTTGTGGGTAATTTCTCCTCTCGAACAAAAAGCAAAAACATGCTCGACTCAAAAAAATATTATAGAATTGTGTGTGAATTATTGTCATGATGAGTTTCAAGGTGTGTGGTGTGTGATGTGTGATCACTTTCATATCGAACTATTTTGATTATGCCTATTATGTGGATTTCACATCAACAGCTATAGTTGTAATACTCATAACGATCACTATTTTTAAATATCTATTATGAAATTTGAACTTGTATTTTCCGTAAAGAATTAAAATATCACCATTTATGATAAATTGAAAAACGCACAAGCCCACTTGTGTACCTTTCATGTTGATATTTTGTGTTTCTAATGATTGTTATAACATTAAAAGAACCAAAAGCTGATATTCTCTCAAATTTTGACAATGTAAATTTAGGGTCCGAATATGGTGCTCGTAAAAATCGTGCTTGTTTCTCTACTTGTCTCGATCTGACCGTCCGACCGTCACAGACGGTTGTGATTTGATTCAGAAGACAGAGTTTTGAACGGTCCAGATCGAAACAAACAGAAAAACAAACAGAAATTTACGAGCACCAGATCCCGTTCCGTAAATTTAATGGCTTGCAATGGTATTTTACCGTTACTATTGCACAATGCAAAGCTTACCTAACTCATTGTCAAATAAAACAAACACTTTACAGAATTAGCGATTATAATATTTTGTTTAGTGGACAAACGATAACTTTATTTACTATTTATTTTGGTAACAGGATAATATTACTAAAAGGAAGCTGATACATAGATATCATATTTGATATCAAATAGTGATATCGATTTTATTATGCATCTTTAGTTGAGTTATCATGCACATTATTTGAGTTATTATGTATGTTATTTTTTGTAATGAAATAGTTATACATGTTGTCGATTTTATTATGCACCTTTAGTTGAGTTATCGTGCACATTATTTGAGTTATTATGCATGTTATTTTCTGTAATGAAATAGTTATACATGTTATTTTTTGTACTGAAATAATTATGATATAACATGCATAATAATTCAAATAATGTGCATTATAACTCAACTAAATGTACATAATAAAATCGATATCAATAGTTGGTATGTATCTAAGAAACATTATCCTTACTAAAATATTAACACCCCCTTTTTTGTCTTTTCATTCCTTTACCTTTGTGTCACATTCAGAGTTTTGTCTTAGTCTTGCTTTTACTAAAGTACATTATCAAATATCTATGATAAATCTTTTCTTTCATGCTTTTTATAAGGAGAATAATTTGATAATTTGATAATTTTTGTATGTTGAATTTCTAGATTCTTTGCTCAGCTAGGTCAACTTGATTTTTGTAAGTTTTTATGAGCACACAAAAGATATATTAGAGATAAATTTTTGTTGGTTTTGGTATGATGCTTGAGTCTTAAATTCAGAATAAATCAAATATTAATTTACATTTTTCATATCGGTCAAAAATTTGTATCCCACTTCAACTAACTAGCTAGAAATTAGAGAGTTCTACAATTTTTTAAACTGACTTTGAGTCTGAGACATTTTGTATAAATTGATATTTTTTGGACTTTGCTTCTTTAAGAAAATATTTATTGAAGAAAATCATGATTTTTTAAATGAAGACTGAAGAGTGATAAAGAAAAAAATTACTAGTCACATGACTAGAAGAAATAAAAATAGAAAAATAAAATTCTGATTGATGTGAATATTAATTATATGACATGGATGAGCATATTAATAATATGACATGAATTAGAAATCTTGGAAATTTATCGTATTTTATAGATTATAGATATGTCATTAATAACTTGTGCACGTAATCATATACTCTAATCTTTATATACATTGTAGTTTAAAAGTTCAAATTTTGCAATTATATATCTATATATCATCAAGTATATAATTTACTTTTTCGTGCACTTGAAGGAAAGAATGTTAACCTTGTATTTGTAAAAAGTAATTCAACATAGATTTTAGAATAAGAAAAAATGATCATTGTAACATAACAGAGTTGGACAAAATTTATTCATTGAATGTTAACATCACTCACAAATTTAAGAATTATTATTAATTTTAATTTTTTAACTTTTTCTTTATCACTCCTAATACTGAATTTGTTGGCCCATATTAAATTTAAGGCAAAATTTCACATATATCTTTCAAAGACTTCAACATCAAGTATTTTTCTCTCTAAATTTAAATATTACGTATTTTTCTTTCGAAATTTCAAAAAACTCACAAATTTACTCATTTTATTATTTTTATATTAAAACTAATTTCAAATGTGCAAAATACTCATTTTATACTTCATTAAAACCATTAAAAATGTAGCTTATGGCAAATTACTCATTTTGTACTCCTGACGTATATCTGATGGCATGTAGGTATATTGTTGATTTGTTGTGTATGTATCAAAAGTAGATAAATGTACAATTTGCTCTCGAAAAACTATCAAATATCAGACCGATATTTATTTTAAACAAGCAACATTTACTTACACTTTTAAGGGTAAAAAGGTATATTGTAATGTTACCGGATAGGCGGATATACATCAAGTGTACAAAATGACCAATTTGCTCTTAGAAACAGATCAACTATAAGACCGTCATTTATCATTAAACAAGCTACATCTTTTAATGCTTTTAATGAAGATTAAAATGAGCATTTTACACATTCAAACTAAGTTTTAATATAAAATATAATAAAATAATTTGTGAGTTTTTGAAATTTTGTACGAGAAATATGTAATATTCAAATTTAGAAAAAATACATAATTTTAAATTTTTTGAAAAATATACGCAAAATTTCGTCTAAATTTTAGTTCAACCAAAGCACACACAAAAAAAGTTAAATCATTAGATCATTTAGACCCATGAATCTTTGACCGCAGTAAAAAATTCCTACACGCCCGGTAATTTTATGTGGTAAAAATAGCTGTCAAGTAGTTGGTATCAGGATGCCTGGTGCCAGAACAGGGGACAGATCTGAGTCGTATGTGTACAGAGATTTATATGCAACTTGTCTATTTCTCCATTGATCAGTACAGAGATTGATATGCAAATTGCGGGAATCTGATTGGTTCAACAACTTATCAACACTAATATTTTATTTTCAGATTTCTTTTTACTAATAATTTAGCAAGGACGAAAATTGTTCATGCTCTTCAAAAAAAAAAAAATAATAATCATCTTCAAAATTTTGAAATGAAAATGATCGTAATGGGAGAATAATAATAACTTTAAAATGCGAACGAATTATTCACATCCTTTAGAATATCAATATTTAACTGTAGTTTGTAAAGGGCGAAAACATTATTCGTGTTATTTACATCACAATATAAAGGACATGAAAACCTAAAGCAAGACCCTTTCAGAAAATTCATACCAGCAAAATTCATATCAGGATTTTCAATTCTACACTTGATAGACGACAATGCTTCTGACGAGATGGAAACAACTTTACTGGCACGGTGACGCATAGTATTTGACACCTGATGTGTGCGGAGGAGAAGGAATGATCTGGCTCCGGCGATGATTTCAACGATTTCTAGGGTTTTGACTTGATCTAGCTCAGGCGGGTGGATGGCCACGGAGGAGAGCGGCGGTGATGGGTGGAGGGAATTAGGGTTCGTGCGTGAGTTCGGTCCACTCGAACTCGACTGAACTGATCGAGTCGAGTTGTAAGTGAAACGATGGCTGAGGGTAATTTTGTTCTTAGATTAAAATTTGTTTTTTTATTCTGTCAAAAATTATAAAAATATGAAGAATGATAAATAAGAAAACAAAATTCATTTTTAAACGAAAAATAAGTGAGGAGTAGATTTTGAATGATATTTTCCCGATTTCTTCAGTTTTGAATGATACAAAAATAATTTCTCTTTTTTTGGTCTCGTGTGTCGGTCCTTTCCATCTTTGGAGATCACATCATACTAAAAAAATGTGAAATTAATAAAAAAAAAATGAAATTAAGATAAAGAAGCATTGAAGTAGGCGAGCAAAACTAGGAATTATTCTTAGAGCATTGTCATTCTTTGAATTATTTGAGTTTCTAAATAATTGTCACATCAATTTTTCAAATTTATTCTTTCTTAATTTCTAAACTTTCACATTCCTGAAATTAAAATTAGAGCTTCTTAATTACAACATCAGCAAATACTACGGCAAACGATGGCTTTCGTGCTGTGAGAGAGAGCGAAGCTAGAGGATGATTTTAGAACTGGAGCTAGAAAATGATGACCTTTTTCCATTTTAGTTGGAGTCCTATTTTTTTAGGAGAGAGAGAGCGCGCCAATGCTACGAGAGACCGGTCAATTTTAGCGAATTATTAAGTTACGTCAAATTTTATAAACTTTGGAGCAAAATTTCTAAATAAGAAACTAATCTACATCTCCGTAACAGATTTAGAAACTGTCACATCAGAATAAAAAATTTAAAAATTTCAGGAACAGAGATGCTCTTAGTATCTTGTTAGCCCAATGGAATTATGATACAATTGTTATGTGTGTTTTCACAAGAATCATCCAATTTTACAAAGGAACTAATGAGGGGAGGATCCATCTTAGGACAAGTGTTCAGACTTGATTTTAAAAAAACAAAAAAAATATACTTTTTGTTATTTATGTAGTAAAAAAATGAAATTTTAATAGATTTTAGTGTATTTATGTTCGAGTTTGATCTCAAATTCAGTGTCAGAACTTAACTGTACCTCTGAATCTGTCACTAAAAATAATGTGTATATATATCTTTTACAATTATGTTTTAAAACGTTGGAATTTAGCGTCAATTTCAATCAGGATAAATAAATAAAAGTTTAAATAGACTGGCATCCGATCTGGTGCAAACCCTGAATGTAAAATTTCTGGGAACAACTTACTGCAATTTACGAGCACGAATGTCTAATTAAATCAAGTGGTTGAGTAGTTATCAGTTATCACAATTAATAAAACCTTTCACATCACAATCATAAATTCGCAATCAGGGATGACAGCGAATCATATCAATATCTCACTTTCTTGAAGATTTTGCCTGTAGGCTGTAGCTAAAATTATTTAAAATTAAAATATTTTTACAGAAAACATTCTAGAAGACTAAACATGAGAGAGTGAGATTATCCGATTTGTAAACGCACAAATATGTTAACTGTTATTTTCTAATAAATAAACTTATAAATATATTTAGAATGTACAAATGGAATACTCATACAGCTGTCGAGGTGTGAACTGTGAAGGCATGATGCTCAACAACTGTATTTAACTTAAAATTAATCTCTATTAAAGTGCGTCTGTACTCTGTAGACCTATGAAAAAATAATAATAAGGCATCTGCACAGCTGCACTGCATATGTGAAAACAGTGAGAAGTAGTAGGAATTAGTCGTGGCAATTTGCTAGCCTCAGCGCTCACCTCAGCTCTCACCAATCATAAGATACCGTTGTACCACAATGCCACACGCGACACGCGACTCGCCACACAAATAATAACAGAAGACCTCGCCTCACGCATTACCCGCCTTCATCGATTCTCACGTGCGTAATAGAACCACATTTTACCGTTAATTAGATGAGTTCGAGCGTCTCCATTGGAGCAATTAATTTTAATTGCTAAACATGCATGTCATCATTTTTAGCAATTAAGAAGATTCATAAAACACAAAACGCTTCATCCCAGCAATCCGTTAACAATTGTAAATTAAAGAGAATGAAAGAATATTGTCCAATTATTTTGCAAATGTGTCACTTAAGCAACAATTTCTTAATAAGCAAATTTGCTTAATTAGCAATTCATTTGCAACCCAACAATTGAAATAACAATTACCACATAAGAATAAGCAATTGTAAAACAATTACCATTGTAGATGCTCTTAGATCGATGACTTGGGTTCCCTGTACAAATCAGTTAAGACTATGCATGTAGCGAGTCACCATCAAACCTCACGAAATCATACTACTGCTGGGAAATGGGTATGTTGCCATAAACTCGATGACAGGATCTTGACATTGAGTGACTGGTAGGTAGAATACACAAAATAATGAGACATTTCTAAATCAAATTATAGTCGTTCAGATTGAAGGCAACGACTCAATTCAATGACAGAAAAAGTATAGCAGGGAAAATATGGCAGCAAATACGGATCCACAGAAAGGAACTTGTTATACTGAGTCGCAGGAACTCCCTACTATTCGTGTTTTTTCACATTAATTCTTTTGTCTAATCCGAAAAATATGAATTACATTAATGATCCTAGTTTCAAAAATTTGACAGTCATGACTTCATTTTTTGCGTTCACATTCGGGCTAAACGCATGTGCTTACGATGTAATATCAAACAAAAAATGATTAAGTATGGTGCAAAATTTCGTACATGCGTTCAATTTGAACGCTACATCTGAACGTTAAGTTCAAACAATGTTGTGAACGTGATGCCTAGACGCACGTTCAGACGATGCATTCATACGTGAACGCCTATTTCAAATTACTTGGTAACATTTTTCTGTGTCAACTCGAGTGGTCTTGGTATCTAAATGCGTACGTCTAGATAAAACATGTGAACGTGAACGCAAAAAAAATAACAATGACTGTAAAAATTTTGAAACTAGAACCATGCATGCAATTTCTAGGAACGTAGGTTGGGATGTCAATGGGTGTG
>CAXKVX010002951.1:0-71658 GCA_964058865.1 Eleocharis quinqueflora | reverse complement strand
GGATGCCCCATGTTCTGCAAGACTGCAACAGACACACGAATAAATCGTTTTGACCACTTTTTTTTCCCTCCAACAGGTTGTAAAATGAAGCACCTACTTTTCGCGCGTTTATTTTCCCAATTGATTACAGCGTTTCGGTCTTTCCGATGCTTACACAGAAATTTAAAACTCTCACTGTTAAAATTAAATTATTAATCGTGTAGATGTCTAGATGAGAATCAGGCAATAGCAGTTAAAAAAAAGTAAAAAACATTCTGACATAGTATTGGTCGGTCCGTAGAAAGCAAAGAAGAGGAAAGTCATCATCTCCATTTACTCTACAGTCTACATACAAACGCATTAAATGTTTTACACACTTCCATCTCGCATGCTTTATGCTGATGCATTATTTATCGAAGTTTACTATATGTCATATACTCGCTCATATATAAACAGCTTACCTCACATGCCTTTGTATACTGTCCGAACAAATTGATATATAAGTAAAAAAAATAAAGATACAAAGGTGACATAATTAACAGTATATCGGCTCAGATACTAATTTATAATTCTGTTTTTTTAGATGAGGTATTAAATTCATTTTTTTTTCTCATTTGCTTCCTATCAACAAATGCAGGTATCCTCAATACTCTGGAGATTACGCCTACCCCACGGTTTGTACAATATTTCTCTTCTCAGTCATATATTCATTTAAAATCTCTCAGATTTTGGTACCAAATGACACACAACAGTATAGTTTTAGTTTCATGTCCTGAAATTGGTCCCACTCTTTTTCACCAATAAGGAGAAGATATGTTATCTTCATCTGATCATCTCTAATCAGGCAAACTGCCACCTGCAATAGCTTTTATAGTTAGCAGGTACAGATTATACAGCATCATGATCTTGTTTGTATACCCAGGAAATATGTTTTGCTTAGATACAAACCAGCATTGCAGATTCCATCACATCTAGCATTTGAGAGATACCAAGTCATACCCTTTCCTTTGCCAAAATATCGTTCTGTTTTTTTTATGGTTATCCAAAACATTTTCTGCAAATTGCTGAAGCCCACCATAAACCTCTCTCTTTCATTGTTGGTGGAGGGGCACATGGGGAGGGAGACATGTTGGGGCCCTTGTCTACCTAAATAGCAATCCATACACCAAATTTGAGAGAAAGATGCCCCACCTAAATATGTGCAATAGAAATATGTTTATTTGGACTTTGGGCCCATTTGGCCCACTGAATCAAGTAAGCTTTCTTCTTCTCTTTTTGTGTCTCCTCTTTTGCCTTTTTTGGTCAGTTATTCTCAAATAGTCATTTCTTGTCTTTTTTTAAATAATTAGTCAACAAAGTTAGAGGTGATATTTTAACCTTATAGTATGGTGGCATTGATCCATTTTAAAAGCATTAATACTCAAATATTTCATAAGAGCATTTAGCAAAATAGGAAAAACTGCACGAATTAATTTGGTACCCATTTAAACATTGACATCTAATTATCATTATTCCTGACTTATTATCAGAACTACTACAACATTTATGGTGCCACAGCTGCTGCAACTCAATACCCGATTTATGGAGGTGCATCAGGAATGGCAACGGGTACCACTGCATTTTACCCATATTTCCAATACGGCCAGGGTGGTACAAACGGCTCTGTGGGGTCCACTTACAGTGGTGGCCAGAATTACGGGATGCAGTACCCTCAGATGTTTCAGTTCTCCACAGTAGCATCTACTGCAGCTGGAATTACTGGGTTCGCACCGAACTACGGAACCCAATTGTCTCTGGCACCGAGCCCACCAGCACAAGCAGGTGTCTGTTATTTTTAATTTCTTTCTTTTATTCAATTTATATTAAATTAAGTTACTGTCAACTTGATATGCTGCACATAACCCTTTTTTTTTAATGAATTAACAGTGCACTGTTTTACTCTGCAACAGGCATGACCATGGCTCTAACACCGCCAACTTTGCCCTCTCCTGTCCAGTCAGCTCCTCACCCTTTTAGGCTTGTTCACTCTCATTTTGCTGTGTCAGCAGCTCCTGAGCAACCCTTAGCCTAACCATGGTTTCTCTTTCATATTCCGTTCTCTGCTATATCATCTTTTATGCATGTTATAGTCCTAAGAAAGGACTCATTTAACTTGAAAGCCTTCGAGAAGTAAACTCAAGGTTTTTCACATGGCCATGGAAATTGCTTTTCAGCCCTGGGATGGGTTCAAAGCAAAGAAATGACCCGATGGTGGGTTGTTTGGCTAACAATGAACATTCACCAAATAGATAATTTCGGACAAATAGAGAACCTAACTTGAAGCCCAACCTCATTGGAGAGCTTTGGATCAGAGTTTGTTTGACTAGGATTCAATTTTCAAAATCATTTGGTTGGGCAGTCAAATTTGAAAACTCCGATACAGTGCATCAGTAGGACCTCAAACCTTTTAAAAATTTAGGGCCTCAAATCTTGTTTTTTCTTTTTATTGCACCTGAATTTCTTTTCAGGAAAAGGTGAATTGGTTGCAGAACCCTTGATATAAGTTAAAACCCTAGTTAATCTTTTTAATATTATGCTTTCTGGTAGTTCATATCCAGTCAAGTCTAGGTAACACACGACACTCCAACCAATCTTACATGACATAATCCCTCGACCAAACTTCGATGCAGTGAATAAGTTAGTGTAGACAACAATACTTACATTCATTAATATTTTTTTATATTTTATTTGCATTATGGTTAAGACTCAAAGGTGAGACTTAAGCCCTGTCAGACAGGTTTTAACCAAGGAGAGCTAGTGCTTGTTTTATGCATTTAGCTCTACCTCCTGTCCTTTTAACTTGAAAAGGAATCTCCGAAAATGGATTTGGAATTCCATTTTGCCTTTTTTTCCAAGGTACCAAGAGATAGATTTTTGTTCTTTTGGTCCTCCCTGACATTCATATTCTGCAAAGTACCATGGTTAGGTCAAGAACCACATCCACCCCAACCCCCACCCCCACCCCCACCCCCACCACCAACTCTCTTCTCTCTTACCCTCCCTCAAACCCTCTCCTCATCTCTACCGGCAGTAGAGAGATCTCAATGCTTTCTTGTTTAGTGTAATTTTAAGATTATATTTGTAATAAGTACTTCATTAGCTTGAAGGTACCTTAGGAAAAGATATTATTTTATTATCTACTGGACCTGTAATGTTAAATTTACTTCTTGCAACCTGCTGTTTAGTTGAGAACAATTATATTTATCTGCTGGCCTCTTGACTTATTTATAATTTTTTTTAGCTTTCTTTCTACTTTTCCCTATTTTGGTATTTGCAAAAAATGCAGATTGCACTTCGGTGTCCGTATTAGATGACAGGTACGATTATGTTGTAGTTGAAGTGTCAATCTAATACAAAGAGAGAAATCCAAAGTTTTGTTACTGTGCAGTGGAATAAAGAAGAATTCAAGTGATTTGTAGCTAATCCTACTAGTATTCTGCTGACCCCTTTTTAGAATGCCAAATGTCTAAGTCCCCGGTTCAATAGCTCACTCTTGTACTGCCAATCTGTTCAGAAATTTCAGTTAGCTTTCAGGTTTGATAAATATTGGGCTGAAAGACTCATCATGAAATGAAATCGGGCCGTCTGAGATGCATTAAGATCCGATATGGCATTTTTTTAAAAAGAAAACGGATATGGCATGTTAAACAAGCAATTCTACTATGTGAATGTTTTTAGAATCACAAACTGCATATATTAATATTCTCACTTCTATATTAAGGACGAGGTGGAAACTCAAAGAAATGTCCAACATGTCTTTAAGGACAAGATGGTCGAAGAAGAAATCTTTAACGAAGACGATTACAACGCTAATAACATATGAAAGAATATAGCAACTTACATTCGAAAAGTAGCTATAGAGACATTCGGAGTGACTAAGAGAAATAGACGTGAACCTAAAGACACTTAATGGTGGAACGAGAACGTGCAAAAAACTATCATGGAGAAGAAGAACTGTTACAAGTGTTCGCATCATGACAAGAGTGAACACAACGTACAGAAGTATAAAACATCCAAAAAGAATGCAAAGAAAGATGTAAGTTAAGCAAGAGGTCGAGCTTATGAGGATCTATATCATAAGTAAGGTACGAAGGAAGACGAAAAGGGTGTCTATAAGATTGCCAAACTCCGCGAGAGAAAGACGAGATATTTCAGTCAAGTCAAATGCATCAAGGATGAGACAAATAGACTTTTGATGAAAGACGACAAGATCAATAACAAATAGGGAGAATGCTTCCACAAGATGTTCAATGAAGAGAACAAAAGTACTATGGTTGAGCTAGATGACTCTTTTAACGATAACAACATATTAGTTCGAAGAATTCAAGAGACGAAGGTGAAATATGCTTTAAAAATAATGAAAGTATGTAAGACTTTAGGCCTGATAACATCTCGGTTGAGGTATGGAGATGTCTTGAAGACATAGGGGTAGTATGGCTAACTAAGTTGTTTAACAACATCTTCCAGTCAAACAAAATATTGAATGAGTGGAGGAGAAATATATTAATACCTATGTACAAGAATAAATGAGATATTCAAAGTTGTACTAATTATAGAGAAATCAAGCTTATGAGTCATGCAATGAAGCTTTGGGAGAGAGTAATTGAGCATCGTTTAAGAAAGATGACAAGAATTACGAAAAACCAATTTGGTTTTATGCCAAGACGATCGACTATGGAGGCGATTTTCTTGACAAGACAACTGATTGAGAGATATAGAGAGCATAAGAAGGATTTACATATGATATTCATCGACTTGGAGAAAGCGTATGAAAAAGTACCCAGGAAGGTCATGTGGTGGGTGATAACCTAGACGCTTAGGTTATATATCGATTTTCAATTTTAAACAATTACGAGGGCTTAATTGTAACTTTCAAATATGACCAACAAGCAATTAATCTAATTCTAACAATTTTATCAATAAACAAGCAATTCAAGCAATTAGCAATCACACAAATGCAATTAATGGGAATTAAGATAAGGAAGAGAAGAGAAAAAGTGAAGGCTCAATATGTTGTCAGAGTTCAGCAACCGATGGCCTTGCCTATGTCTCCGTGTCCCCGGCGTCCCCACTTTGTGCGGTAATAATCTCGGTCTTCTTCACTAAACAATTGTTCCAAGTACAAGGTAAAATTCAATCTTCTTTACACACTCCGATAAAAGACTTGAACTCGATATATAATCAAACTCACAAAAGAATGGAATAGAGAATAGACTAATGAAATTAATCACACAAGCAATCTCTCACTAAACAATCGATTGATTTAGATAACTTAAACTTGAGATTAGAGCAAAAATTTGGCTAATTGAGTAGAGATCAAAGGTCCAACAATGGAGGCTGTAGGTGTAAAATAAAAGACAGGTTTCTAGAAAGAAGAAAGGTTGGAGAATATGTGTTTATATAGGTGTACAAATCTAGTAAAAATTAGATTAGTGGAATCTTGCGTTATAATGTCATCCTTGTACAAAGTATATCGTTATAACGCCACAGTGAGTAGAGACAATTTTCTGACGTTGGATCTGAATTTTTTTGACATTTTTATCTAGTGTTATAACGCTTGGTTCTTATTCAAAACTTAGTGTTATAACGCTATAGCATGTCAGGACCAAACTATTTTGGATTTCGAATTTCTGATTTACCGTTATAACGCCAACTTGACGTTAATAACGGACGTCTCGGGTTTTCTAGGTCTGGCTAGCTTTGAAGGTTTCAAGTGACTAGCGTTATAACGTCAGACTTGACGTTATAACGGATTTCTCAAGTTTATTTCTTGTGGTTGTATTTCAGGGTATGGATAGACTTAGCGTTATAACGCCAAAGATAGCGTTATAATGCCAGAGGGTGATTTCTGAGTTTTACAAAATAACCTAAATAGTTCTTTATATTAATCTTGATCTTATGAACTTGTTCTTGAATTTTTTTTTTCTTAACTATTTCTTGATTCGCTTTTCTTTTTGCTCAAAGAATCCCTACAATCATCTCAAGCACAAGAAATTGATAAATTTCAAAGTTGTTTTGCAAATCAACAAATATAAGAAATTGTTTAATACAACAGTGGGCACTTGAAAAAGAAAGTTCCAACAAAGTACGTTAATCTTATCAAGGATATGTATGATAACGTTGTGACTAGTGTTAGAACATGTGACGACGAGACTGACTTTCCCATTAAGATATGATTACATCAAGGATCGACCTTGAGCTCTTACATTTTTGCTTTAGTGATCGATGAGATCACGAAAGATATACAAGGCGATATCCCTTGGTGTATCCTCTTTGCAGACGATGTGGTCCTAATTGAAAAGTAAGATAGGATTGGGTAGAAAATTAGAATTGTGGAGGAAGACTTTATAATCAAAAGATTTTAGACTTAAGAGGACTAAGACCGAGTATATGAAATGTGAGTTCAGTGACGTTCGATCAGAAGATTGAGATGTCAGTTTAGATGGACAAGTGGTGTTTAGAAGAAACACCTTTCGATATTTGGGATCAATACTACAGAGTGATGGCGAGATTGATGAAGGTGTTAGCCATAAAATAAGAGCGAATTGGATAAAATAGCGACAATCATCTGGCATCCTATGCGACAAGAATGTCCCACAAAGGTTGAAAGGTAAGTTCTATAGGACGACAATCAGACTCGCAATGTTGTATGGAGAAGAATGTTGGACTACGAAAGGACAACACATACAAAAGATGAACGTGGAAGAGATGCGTATGTTACGGTGGATATGTGGGCATACAAGAAGATATCGCATTAGAAATGACGATATACGTGCCAAGGTCGGGATTGCACCGATTGAAGAGAAACTTGTTCAACACGTTTGAGATGGTATGGGCATATTCGGCACAGGTCTTCTGATGCACCGGTATGTAGTGGAGTTTTAAGCCACGTCGAAAATACGAGAAGAGGTAGGGGTCGACCGAATTGACATCGGATGAGGCTGTAAAAAAAGACTTAAAGGTATGAAATGTCTCTAAAAAGTTAGTGTCGGATAGGAATGCATGGAAGTCAGGAATTCACATACCAAAACCATAACAAACTAAATTTTATAAGTAGTGTTATAGTTGTACGACTTTAGTTTAGAATTAACGTCATAGAGTACTAGTCTAAACTTATGATTGATAGAATAATGTATTATTATTATTAGCATTATTATTGTTTCTATATTTCTATATTTCCTACTATTTATATATATTATTATTATTTATATTAGTTTTTCATTCAAATTGGGTTTCGTTTTTAGTCCATCCCAATTTATTTGAGGATAAAGACTTTGTTGTTGTATTGTTCTTTGTTATCATAATAGAATTTTTTATTTAATTGAAATGCTTCTTAATAATAACAAAATACAACAATTTTATTAAATAAAGTCCGTAATAACGTACAGGACAGTTACTAGTAATGCATGATGCATCAATGTTCACACTAATCCAAATGAATAGCTCCCTGATTATAGCCTGCAACACTTACAAACAAATACACGGAGTTGGAATATATACTTTTCGGCATAAAAATCAGTGTATCGTAATCAGTATCTTACGATACACGATGCGTATTTTATGATTTGATACGAGTCAAAAGGCGAAAGATACGTATTTAACGATTCAACACTAGTAAAATCCAAAGAGGAGTCGCCATGCCCAAGGTAAATACCTTAATATACAAAAAAATTACATCGATATCAATTGACACTTATCAATATATTTAAAATTACGATGATTTCATTAGTATTTGAATTTTTTGTTAGATACTAATTATTATAATCATTTTGTTATTTTAAAAATAGATTACCATATCTTAACGACACGATACAATACATGATACGATATAAAATCCACCACAAAATCCACCGATACACGATACATTTTACGATTCAACTACTTTTCTTTTCAGGAATTCAAGGTTTGGGTTTCAGGATTTTTGATATTAAAATATAGGATAAGCAAATAAATAACAAAATGAAAAACTTCTAACTGAAATCACAATTACTAAAAGCCACTTCTAGAAATCAAAGGGTAAAAGAAGATCCACATTACTAAATCAGTAGTTACTTAACAACCTTTCAACAGAATCAATCCAGAAAATCAACCCTACATGCACTAATTGTGTCAAAGAACCAACAACAGTGTCCGTTCTTCTTATAGTTAGGGAACTTGGCATACCAGAAAAGATGGACATATTGACAAAATGGATGACTAACATCCATGGACACCATACATTGTTCGTTCTACTCCTCATGGTAGAGGTGTAACCCTAACCCTAGCCTGGCACATGCACGTCTAAAAGCCATAGCTTCAGCCTTCTGTACTGGATCTCCATAGGTTGTATCACCCATACAGCAGGTACCAGTTGCTTCTCTGTATATCTGAAAAATAAAAGGTACATATAAAAGGAGGCAAAATAAGCATCTAAATGTTGTAATAAGAAATTTATATTAATCAGGAAATACGTAACAAGAAAGCAATTCAATAATCCATGGAGGCATATGCAAAACACTAATAACAAGCAGATGCACCAGCAAGATACAGATCCCAACAAAAGATAGAAATAAATAGCATGCCATAGAAAAAGATCCTGCAATCTAGAAACCATCATATCTCTGTTCTCTTAAAAAGTCATGCAAAGTATCTTCTTCCTTAAAAGGTTTCTTTGGGTAGATGTAGGAGGAAGAATGAATTTGTGCTTTATTGTTCTTGCATTTTCTGTCTTTTAAAGGGCTATTCATCAAATAACTATGAACATTGTAAGGGCCTCAATTATTTAATGAAAATGAACAGAAGTCCTTGCAGGTTTTTTGTGTAGATGTAGGAGGAGCAAGAAGAGTATCCACTCTGCAGGTATTTACCAAAAATATGACTGTAATGTTTTCTATGCACTTGTAACAAGGTACCAAGCAATTCCCATATTCTATAATGAGATGGATGAAATGCCAGCTAATAGTACCAGTATTTTGGTGGAGTTCATAACTTTGTTCAGTTCATTTAGGTAACAACAGGAGATGAAAGAGTACCTCTGCATCAGTTCCATACAGAGTGACACGGTAAACAACAGAAACTGTCTTCCCATCAGGGGAGTAGTCAATGCTTCTAACGTCACCTGACCACTCTACAAAATAGAAATGAAGATATAATCAAACAAACTAACATAAACCACAAGTAGGTTCTTTCTTCAGAAATCAGACCAAAATTTAGAAGGCAAGAAAATGCATACCAGGAGCATGGAGGTTTAGTATCCTATTGAGAGTGTGCCTGAAGCAAAAAAAAAAAAAAAAAAAAAAAAAAATTCAATGGTTATTACCTGTGCAATTTCAAGTTCGTTGTTTTCCTTGATTTTGCCTAATTTTGTGCTCTCAAACTGGTCCCGTTGATAAAAATAGTAGCTAAAAATTTTACAGGGACTTCTTCGCAAACATCTCCACAATAAAAACCACCAATGGAAGGACTAAATCGAAAGCAAGTACTAACCAGGGGACGTATCTGAGCGTGACACCATCTTCGATGTACGAACGAACGAGAGAATCCGGAATCCTCTTGTTGAGTTCCTTCAAGACCTCCGAAAGTGGTCTGTTGATCCCCTCCGATGGGATCACCTCCTTATCATCATCCCCCACCGTGGGCCCCGCTTCGAGACTCGGTTTGCTGGAGTACGATAGGCTCACGGCGCACCGCGGCGCAAGATACCTGGGCTGAGCGAGCCTTGAGAGGAGGTGGCGAATTGATCGTGCACCGCCGGACATGCTTAGTTGAAGTTTAAAAGCGAGAGGGTTTAGGAGTGTTGTGAACTTGGGGAAGGGTTGAGACGTGTTCTTTGGAAAATTGTTCTTCTGTGAAGTTTACCGAAACAATCAAATTAAATTGCAAATATTTCATCTCTTATTTATTTTTTTCTACTCAATTTTTATTATTATATACCTTGTAAGATAACACGAAATAGTCTTTATTCATACTCTTGTCTATTCAATTAACAAAAATAAATGTACTCATATTCATACTCAATTATCTAACAATAAAATTTCTTACACATACTCGTCTTATCGAATATGATATGAGTAAGATAAACGAGTAAAAAAATACCGTTGACAGCTCTAGAGGCGAGAAAAGGTTAGATGAAAAATTGAAGGTATGAAAGAAAGAAAAGATGTTTCATAAAATTATTCTAATTAAAATAAATACTATAATGAGAAGTGTGAATAGTTAATTTACAATATTAAAAATAAAACTTATGTTTAATCAACAATTACGTGTGTGGTTTATATTATGATAATCGTAGAGGTGATGAATACATTTTTTATAAAATTCTATTATTATAATTACAAACTTTACAATTTAATTTTAATGACAATTTCAATACACAAACAAGTTAAACAATCCAAGCAATTTCTTAACTAAGTAAATTGGAGCAAATAAATAGAGAGAAGAGTTAAGAAACCACAAACAAATGAAGTTAGTGACATCAGATATGATAACAGAGTTCAACTATTCAATACTCTTGTCTCAGAGTCTCCAATCTCCCAACTCTTGATAACAAGATTGATCTGCTTCACTAAACACAAGTTTCTCGTACAAAAGTTGAATTTGATCTCTTTACAACAAAAAGAATAGAATAGCACAAAAGCTTGAAGGAAGATGATGAAATCAATATCTCAAATGCCTATAGATTAATTTGAACAAGAAGTTTGAGTTTAGAGTAATAGATTTTGTTAGGGTTTTAAGCTCTAAGAGAGTGATTGTTGCTAAAAAGAGTATTTTGAATCAATAGCACATTAGAGAGAAAGGAGAGTAGCCACTCCACTTTTATAGGACTAACAAAAGTAGGGCAAAAAAATCTATCACAGCGAATCGTTATGACGATTTTCAAGTCGTTATGATGATTTTTTACTACAATTCAAGAATTATAACCGTTTGATTTGGAGTTTTTTTTACTTTTTGAAACTTAAACATTTATGATGGTTTGTGAATAGTTACATCACGGTTCAATCTGTAAAGTTTGAAGTTGGCTACAATCTTGGGCTTTTCATTTCGAACCCTAAATCGTTGTGATGGTTCTTCAACTGTTGCTCAACGGTCGGGTCTATTGGATTTGAACTTTGCTGAATCCTTGTACATTTGTTTACATAGTCTAAATCGTCAGGACTGTAGAATCTAATTACCCTTAATAAAGACTAATTTAAGCAATTAACACAATTCTAAAGTTTTAGAGACTAATTCGTAACTTAACCAAATGCACCACAAATCAATTTTTAACACTACAATAATTCAAGCAATTCTTTAACTAGAGTTTATAGAAAAGTAAAATAAATAGAGAGTTAAGAAAGCGCAAACAATGCAAGGCACAAGAACATCGACATTTTAACGGAGTTCGGATATCTACGATCCTACTTTTCGGGACTTCCAATCCCCCGACTTGGTAATAGAGTTGAGCCGATTTCACTAACGAACAAAGGTTCTTGTACAAAGCTCGAGATGTAGCTCTATTACATAAAGGTACATACTAGACTCGTAAAGTGACACAAATAGAGAATTAGACAATGGCTAGCACTAATTTCACACAAGTTCAGAGCAAGTTTAGATCAAGGAGATTGAGTCTTAAGATTTTGCAAGTTGAGTAGTTGGAAAGCTTTAATGGAGGCTGAAAATTAGGTCTATTGTATTGAATGAATGAGTTAGAGAGAGAAGGAAAGGAATCCCTTATTCATAGCAGTCCCCAACAATAAAATTAGTTTTCTGACTTAAAATGTTACATAACGGCCTGAAACGTTACACAACGTTTCCAAAAAAATATCTAAATGACAGCTGGCAGAAAATTGACAGTTATTTTGAATTTTGTCATTCAAAATGTTACACAATGATATGAAATGTTATATAATGTTATGAAAATTTCTGTGAAAATTGCTCATAACGTTATATAACTCTACAGAGCATTATATAACGTTCTAATCTATTTTCACAGAAAATCGATCATAACATTATATAACTCTGTGTAGCGTTATATAACGTTTTGTCAATTTTGTGACACATGTTCTAGACTTTTCAAGCGTTACACAATTGTGTTTAGGTAGTTAAAATTGCATAGATAAATATAACATTACACAACGTTCTAAAATGTTGTACAACGTTTTGTTAAAATTTTAGCAGGTGTTCTGGACTTTTCAAACGTTACACAACTGAGTTATGCCAGTTTAAGTTACACAAACATATATAACGTTTCATAACGTTGTATAACGTTTTGGTAAATTTTCAACACATATTCTGAACTTTTCAAACGTTATGTAACTCAGTTTTTGTTTCGGAACTTCTGTATAAAAGGGACAACGTTATATAACGTTACATGGCGTTATATAACGTTTCATGTAATTTCTGTATTTTTCACTTGTTTGACTCAATCTCTTTGATTTAAATTTGATATAAACTTGAGAGAAAATAACCTACAATATTTAAAATCTTGATTCTTCATTGTTAGTATTTTCTTGAGCTTTCTTCTTAATTCTTGTAATTTCTTTTTGCTTGAACTGACCCTGAACAAAATATCTTACAAGAAACTTGTTAAATACAAATTTAATTTTGCAAATCGATAAATACGAGACATTGCTTAGTACAACAATCTATCCATTTTGGCGATTTGCAAAACTATTCATATGGGCAAATATTATGTTTAATATGGAATATTGTTAAGTTTTCCTTTAAGTGTAATTTTGCCATATGGTTTGAATTTTCTCCCCCTTTTTGGAAATCGACAAAAGGGTCAAGTCTAGAAAATTTGCTCCCCCTCAATTTATGTATATTGAGAGATAATCAAGATAGAAGGCTCCCCCTTTCTATTACGGAGTTGTGAAGTAAAAAAAAATGCAATAAGTTCGTTGTACATGTGAGCTCCCCCTTAATAATTTGAACTAAGTCCCCATCAATTTAACATTTTATACCCTTAATAGTTAATATGGATAATGTCAATCACATCTATGCAAGTAAATGAAATAAGGCAATAAGATAAACACACATTAAGCATACATAATTAAGTCTTCTAATGGCTCGAAGGCCCATACATCACACAACATAAATAAGGTACTTAATTGTTCATACATATTGCAATATTATAAATTCAAGAGTTCTAGACATAGAAACACACAACATGAGATGAAAGATATTGCGTAAAAGACGTCAAGCACTCGGGTCAACATACATAGCACTTCCCGATGGTCTCGACTCGTAAGCCAAGCGAGCTATTGATTCGATTGATCTCCCTTGCTCAATCATACTCTCCATTCTTTGAGCAATGTCACCATATTGCTTGGCTAGACCCCCTTGATTTTTGGCAATTGCAAGATGTTGTTGATGAATCTCAACTTGCTTGTCCAAAATAGCCTTGTTTTGAATCTCAAGATGATCAAACGCTCCATGGTAGAATGCACAAAATTGTTGAAGTTTTGAGGAATGAGGTAAGGTTGAGGGGGTGCATTACCGACCAATTGGTTTGGTGGTGGATGAAGGGTTGGATTGATGTATTGATTTGGAAGAGCATCCGAATGCTTGATCCAATCATTTTTAGCATTGTGAGTGGGATAGAATTTGTTGCCTTCCTTCATCCACCCTATTGTGTCCATAAGATGCCAAAGGTTGACGGGTCGGGTGAAAGCCACATTGAGTTAAGTTTGCATACTCAAGGCATGGGTGTCTACACCTTGTGATTTGATAAGGCGATGAATGACATGGCTATAAGGAAATGTTGCAACGATTGAGGCAACGCCACATCCCTTCATGTGAGAGAGAATGATGAAAGGGATATTGAAGTTTCGGTTTAGGGCAATGAGGTGACGAAGCTAGAATATGTTGTTGTATTGAATGTTTGTTTTGATATCCGACTTGGGAATGAGAATGTTGTTTAGCCACCAGGCTTGAAAAAACTGGAGCAGTGTTGTTGTAGAATGCAATTTCCTGCAAACACAAACAAATAAAAACTTGGCAGTTTAGTTAGTAATATTTGACTTTGAAACATAAGGGCTCTGTTTATTAGCCCATATAAATGTGTCTGGTTTAAAGGGTTTCAACCTGGTTTGGTGGTCGTGTTTGACGTTTCGCCGCTTTATCGCTTTGTTGCCTTGTTATTTTTTCATTTTTATGTTTGATTTATTATCACTTGAGAGATATGGGTGAAGGTGAATAAATCCTCAGCGGAGTCGCCAGATCCTGTCGGCCGCCCTTTTCTGCGCCTCACCCTTCCAACCACTTGGTGGTTGAGGAGGCATCCTTTATTGGGAAAAAAAAGACATCAGCCCGAACGAGCATGATTTTCTTTGCATGACTTCAGGTGTACACAATCGCTCAGAGTTTTGCTTATTTGACCAATGAGGTCCTGGGTTTTTAAGTCCCAGTCAGGCGCAAGCTCCTGCCATTATTTACATGAGGCATTATCTCAGTCCTCAATACCCATGATTCTCAAGTGATGGGGGAATATATTAAATGACACGAGATTATTTTCTAAAGCGATTTGATTTGATTTGATTTGAAAGCGCCAATTTGTTTAAACCCTTTGTGATAACCCTTTTTAAGGATACTACTAACTAGGATTTGTGTGATGCCGCTCCAATGTCTGTTTTGCTTTTCTTTGGACATGTGTTTAATTTTGCAAAGTGACATGTATGCAAGACTTTGTTTTATTTTCTCTTTACACATGGATATGAGATTTTTTTATTTGAATTTGATTTTATACGTTTTTTTTATTCTTGTTTTCACTTTTAATGTTTCGTTTGTACTTTTAATGTTTTTACAAAAAGGATTTTTGAATTTATTTGTTTCATTTATTTTGTATTCACAAGACTTATTTGATTTTACTTTTATTTCCCTATTTTGAGATTTTCTTGCGATTTTATGCATGAGAAAAGGCCTTCGGAAGATATATTTCATTCCAATACATTTATGGGATTTTTCTCTTACATAAAAAAGAAAGAAATCCATGAATTTATGCAACTTATATTCCTTTTTCATTTATATATTTTTGGTCAAAAGAATTTTGTGCAAAATAGGAATTTTTAGGCATTTTTACTTCTTTTCTTTTAATGCATTTTTTGGACTTGAGTAATTTCACTTTTAATATTTTTATTTAAGAAACTTGATTTATGAAATTGATTTATGCATTTGAGAAAATATTTCTACTTAGTACAACACATGTAAAAAGTTTTATTTCCTTTAATATTTTTTTAAGAAAAAAAAGCTTTGTTTTATTTATACTTGGAAAAATAAAATTTTGAAATATCCTTTTATTTATGCTAAAAGAAAAAGGTATTATATATTTTTATTTTTGATGTAAGACTTTTAATATGAAATTTATTTATTTGAAAGTATTTAGTTTTGTGCTTTTGACAAAAAGGATTTTTTATATTTGATTTCATGAATTTATGATATACTTTTTTATGCATTTTTGTTTTGAACTTTTATGAATTTATTCATTTATAATAAAAGAAAATATTGTTTATTTTATTTTTTTAATTTGATAGTGAAATAAAATGCTCAAAACATATCAAAATATCATATAGAACTGTAGAGCATGAGTTAAGAAGAATTTACATATTTATTTCAGAATTTTTGAACTTCATTTGCTATATTTACAAAATTATACAACATAAAAGACAGAGAGATTTAATTTTAGCCGTGTCATTTGATCAAGACTTTTGAATTTAGGTCATTTGCTATTCTTCTTCTTCTTCTTCTTCTTCTTCTTCTTCTTCTTCCTCCTCCTCCTCCTCCTCCATAGGGTTTGACCCTTATTTGACTTCAATGTCGAGTGAGCCCCAGACCATGACAATTTGATTGGAGCACATCTTGAGCATTGTGTGAGTGTCAGGGGTTGAAAGGGCCTACTGTCGGCGGCTAGAGATCACCGGAGGTGGTGGAACTCCACCACTTATCTTGGTGTTGGGTTTTGAGTTCAATTTTGGTTTTTGAAGTAATTTAATTCGATTTTGTGGCTTGCATTTGATCCTTTCAAGCTTACATAACATATTTGAAGTGTTTTTAAGTTTAAATTTCATTTGTATAATCGAATTTATTTGGGTCTGGTTTGAGTCGGTTTGGTACCAAACAGTCGTAATTTGAGTTTAACTTTGATTTCAAAGGGCTCAATTCAATTCCTTTTGGCCCAAATGCCATTTGCAGACATCCAACAATCCTTAATTTGATTCGCCACATCATAATTTGGATTTGATTTGATTTATTTTACTGTCAGGGGTATTTTGAGACAAAACAGTGAATTTGGAGTTTTAATTTGAGTTTTGAGGGTTCAATTTCATTTATCTTGATCCATAGAGGTTCCTAGGTCATCACTCATTAGGCAACATCAAGCAAGTGTTTATTTGGCTTGGCACAATTTAAATTTGGATTTGATTTGAGTTTATTTCACTGTTACGGGCATTTGGGGGCAAAACAACAAGAATTTGAAGTGCTCAATTCAGTTCTTTGGGGGCACCATAAGCATTTATAAGCATAAGCAATATCAAATAAACATGCAATTCTATTTGCCACTGCTTCAATTTGAATTTGGTTCAATTTTAGCACAATTTGGTTAATTTGAGTGCTAGTTTGGTTTTCAGTGGCTAATATGACCTTTCAATCATCAAGCAAATTCACAATTGCATACATAAACATCATTTAATCATCACATAAGCAATTGAAGTCAAGCTCTGCTCAAATTTCCTAATTTTGGTTCAGTTCAGTTCAATTTGGGTTCAGGTGAGCACCAAATCTAAATCAGTTCTAAACAAGCAATCAAATGCATTGAATTAAGTTTGATGATTGATTTGAGAATTGAGATAGTTTAAATGTTTGTTTTGAAGACTAGAAAAGCTTGAGATTGAAGAGATCCAGAAAGCTTTCAAATTTTGATTTGAATTTTGAATCCAAAAAGGAGAAATAAGCAATTTCTGCTATTTTTTTCTTTGATTTTGAACTTGATTTTAGAAGCATTTGCACAAAGAGAAGATTATTTTAAGTTCATAGCTTGAAAGTATGGATATTAGACTACAAATAGGTAAAAATATCGGGATCTAATTCAAAGTGCCAAAGAATTTACTAATATCAGCCTCTTATACCACGTGTCCTCCGCTACTTCCTTTTCCCTAGAATCCTCATCTCTCTCTTCTTATTTAAATGAGAGAGAGAAAGTGGCAAAAAGAAAGGAGATAAGAGTGTAGTTCGAGGGAGAGAGAAGGATTCTAGGAAAAAGAAGGTAGTAGAGGACACGTGGCAGCAAATAATTGGCCTAGAGGTGGTTGACTTCGACAAAACCGTGGTGGTTTCGAAAAAACAGGGGTGGAGGGAAACCGCTAGTGGTTTGACTAAAATCCAAGGGTCACCCCTGTTTTGGCGCGTGAGTGGATCCCCGAATTCTCTATGGCCTTTGTTTCACATGCGTTGATGTGATGATTGATTGATAGAAAGAGATAGTGACCCATTGGGTCAGGGAAATTTGGTATACCGACCTCTAAATGTCTTAAGGGATTTAGAGGCCCTTTTGATTATGTTTCGACTCATTTATGTGGCCACTCGTGTTATGAATTATTTTATTCTCAAACGGATCGTGTGACTCGTTCATATTATTTTAATGGTAAATTTCCATTATTTGTCTTATTTAATTGATTTAAGAGTTTAAATTATTAAATTGAATATGAAAATTTATTCAAAGGAATTGAAATTAATTTCTTAAATTCATGTAATTATATTTTAGCTTATTTAGAATTTTTTTATTGTATGAATTTTCTACTTTATTTCTCTTTATTATTTATTACAAGTTATTTTAAAATGTTATTTGTTTGTTTATAAAACCATTTTGATGGCTAAATAAATTGAAATAAAATTTTGAGAATATTTCTATAAATTTTAGATTTTGTTAATCGTAGTCTCAATTTAGTTTATATACAATGTGTACTTATTTTATTTTAAAGTTATTTCTTATTATTAAATTATTTACATGAGGAACTTTTATTACATGAATTTTAAATTGTCGAAGTTGGTCGAAATTTTTATGTGATTGAGCAGTTTAAAATTTCACGGGTTTCACACATTATTTGAATTTCCACTCATAAGGTTTTGCAATTGTTAAGAGGGATTGTTTTTTACTTAAACTCAACTTATTTGATAATTTGTAAGACAAATATGTACAAACTTTTGCACAAATTTAGTTGTACTGTGCATGTATAAACATGTACAATTGACCTTGATTAAGGTTATGATCATATTTTCCAAGTCAAGAGAAGAACATAGGTGCAAAGAGCATTCAAAACGGAACAAAACTGTGCAAAATAACACAAATTGTTATAACGAGTGAGAGACTCATTATAACGAGTTAGAAGGTCTAATATTTTTGGCTAAGTATCAAAATGGTCGAGGGGAGCGTTGTTGTAAGCATGAGGAACTCACTATAATGAATTGGAACTATTTATAACGAGTCTGAAGAAGATGGGCATAAGAAGTCAGTGAAGTAGATGCTGAAGGGCAAAATTGAAAACTTTGAGATGCGTTATGGCAAGTCATTGACTCGATATAACAAATGGAAGAATTTGGCGCTAAAATTAAGTTGATGCCTATATATACAAGTGTAATTTGTTGAGGAAGATTAATAAAATATTCCCCAAGTTAAAAAGCAATCAAAGAGCAAGTGATATCTTCTCCTTCAAGCATCCAAAATCTTAATTAGCTATTGTTAGAGTTTTGGGAGTTCAATAAGATAGCCGATTTTGTATTTCTCGTTTTGTTTAGGCAATAATCCTTGAAAGATCTCTGTTCTTGTTTGATCCGTGTTAGATTCGTTTGATTCGTGTTGGATATTTGTTAGTTATACTCTTGCAAGTCCCTTGTGAGAATTATAAGAGTCTTTGGCTTTTTGGATAAGCCTTATGAAAATATTTTTTTGTTATAGTGTTTGTTTATTTCGGCCCGAATGCGATATTGGAGATCTCATGGAGTAGGCATTATTGAATCAGGTATATGTTGTGTCAACATTTCTCTCTCTATTTAGTTAGATTTCTTGCAAGATAATTGAATTGTTCTTGAGTCGTGTATTAGATTGCTAATTAGACAAAATTTTAGTTTGAATTGTACACGCTTCTAAACTAAATTTGATAAAATCTTAGGCCTCAAATTCCAACAAATTGTTCGATTTTATTTAGATTATTAGATAAATAAGAAATCAGTGTGAGAGTAAGAAAACAAATAAAATAAATTTAATTTTGTAAGAATAAATAAGAAGTAAAGAAGTTTTTGAAGGGTAAATAAAAGTTATCCCTTATTACTATTATGTCATATTGCATCAGTGACTTTTTATTTAGCAAAGATGAAAAATATTAATTTTGAAAGAGTAAATAGGATTTTATGAATTTTACATATAATAATGTTGATATTTGATTTTGGAACTTTCAAATATATATACAAAATTATGTGTAAAAACTTTGGATGTTAGTTTACATTTTGAACATGACAATCGTCCGATCCAAATTCTTCGATCTGCATCGTTCCTTGGAAAATTGCCCAAAAATCCTAATTTTTTCTCGTATATTCTTCCGGCTGATTTTTGTGCTCACTCAATTTACACTGTCTGATTAAATATCAACGATTGGGCGTTACTGATATGATTCATCTGAGAGCCGTTGATCTTTAATCATACGCTACAGATTAACTGCTTAGGATGAGCTGCGTGCAGAGATTTCGTTTCCTATTCCCCCGCCCAAGTGCCGAGGTGGAGATTAAAATCGCTGCCGATCTTTCGGCTGCCTCCTCTCCATCTTGCTGCCTCGTTCAATTTACCTGCCTTTTTCTTCTTCTTCTTTTAATCTTTCTCTAGTTCCACTAGCTTAAATCGAGGTTTAAGAAAGAAATAGAGAGATGATATTGCGCACTCCATCGCGGAAGCGACGAGCCGACGCGGATACCTCCGCCGATAGTGGGGGCGTCGCCGCCAGTCCGATTTCCGATCGCCGCATCGTGTTATACGAAGAACATCCGGCTGTTCCTTTCAGTGTTCCTCCCGCGTCTTCCGAGCCGTTGGATCAGCTTGTGTGCACCTATCACTGCCGTCAGATGGTAACTGATACTATGCTGTTGCTTTATGACTAGTGCTCCAGTGTTTGGTTCTGTGGTTTAGTGGGATTGAAGAGTGAAACGACTTTTACTTGGAAATGCTACTTAGATAAGTCTATTTGGTCAATACTGTTTTGTTTTTGTGTTAGGTTTACTAGGTCCCATGACATAGATGTGCATCTCTCTGAGTATACGAACTATAGACATGCAAGTAGTTTAATAAACAAAGTAGCAAAATAATCACATATATGTGCATTTCTATGCAAAATGCTTTATTAGTAAGTAATTATTACTCATCTAAGAGTAAGTTATTAATAATTGATTAGTAATGCTACAATCTTCTGTGTAGTGTATCCCCAGGAATTTTGTTCTAATTCACAATCGTGCCACTGACTGATATCTGTCTTCTCTAGGTTAAATCTGAATTCATGATTGCTCTGGACAGGGCAGAGAAAGAAAACACCGAATACAAAGCTAGGTTGGAGGCACTAAACGAGCAACTATGCAGAATTGGTATATCCAAGTTTTTCTTAGAAAACTGACATAATTAAATTTGAAAATATCTAGCTATTTTTAGCCCAACTCAGCAAATAACTTCTTGTGACTAGACTAACCAATCCTTTTTTTTTGGGCAGGAGTTCCTATTATGTACCCCTAAAAGACATTTTTAATGTCCAACTTTTGTAGTACAATGAATTCAATCGTTGCCCACATCTTGAAATGTGTTTGCTTAGGACCATCATTGAGCACATCTACTGACGTGCTGCTTCTGTTTGCTTATAGATAGTTATTCATTCTTCTTTAAATTAGTTTAAAAAAAGCAACAGTTTTTTTCTATTTGCAATGCTAGAGGAAGAAAGAGCGAAGTACAGAGACGAGGCTAATTTTCTACAACAAGAACTGGCAGCATCAAAAGCTAGAGAGAATTCATTACAAGAAAGGTTGTTTAAGGAGGTTGACAATTCTCAGGCGAGGTATCGTGACCAGTTGAAGCGCATCAGTGAGCTAGAGGTAGTTACCATCAGAAACAAGTTTATTTTGTAGGGTTTTGTTAATGACAGGGCCTGAAGGATGGAATCTATAACTTGTGACATGTCTCTCTTTTTTTCATCCGTTTCTTTTATGTTGAGTTGAAGTTCTTTGGCAAGGACAACAACTTCAACTTCATTTATGTCAAATATTAATTAGATTTTGTTTTGACAGTGGGCTTGATGATGAATCAAAATATCTAGTTCTGGGCTGTCAGTATTAGGATATCACAGAATTTTCACTGCTAGGATAGGCGGTTATTGTTTTTTATACTGTTATAATATATGGACCATCTTTGTAATACATATCTTCACATTGAAGTCATGGTGATCAATTTAGTCTTTAGCATCTGTTCTACTTAACAGTTAAACACTCAGCACATAGGTGTTACTGGTGGTAAGGCACTGGTTTCCAAAGTATAATACTTTTCTTGGTTGACCCTAATAAGGATCAAACTATAGAGATAGTTTCGGCATGCACAGGTTGTATGCCAAGTCCAAGTCCAAGTCCAAGTCCAAGTCCAAGTCCCTGTCCTAATGTAATGGTAGGGGTTGGTATATATAATCTCATTCTTCAATATGCAGCTTGAAATCAAGAAAGAGATGGATTCACGAATGACAGCTGAACAGTATTCTGAGACTTTAAAAGAGACTGTCAGAGAACTTGAAATGAAGCTGGAGAGTCTTTCTGATAGTTCAGAAAGAGAGAGCAATACTCTCAGAAGAGAGCTTTCTTACATTCAAGATGAATCAAAGTTTTCATTCTCGAAAGTAACTGCTGAGGTAACTTATTGGTGGAAACTTAATTTATATGTTACTTATAAAACCTTGAAGTGGCATGCATATTCCTTGAAAGCGAGAAATACTTCATTTGCCTGTGCCTTAATAGGGTCTAGATTCTAGACCCTTTATTTATTTATTTTCGGTTTGCCCAAGCCACCCACACTATGTACACATTCAGAAACAGTGTATAAGGATGTTGTGCATGTAACCTTTTATTTTCATCTTCACAAGTTGAAGCCTTTATGGGTTTTTTATGTGTCATCTAGACCCTTATTTATTTTCAGTTTGCCCAAGCCACCCACACTATGTACACATTCAGAAACAGTGTATGGTGTTCATGTAACCTTTAATTTTCATCTTCATAAGTCGAAGCCTTTATGGGTTTTTTATGCATGACACATCCAAAGCAACAGTTTTGAGAACATCTATGTGCAGTGTCAATATCTCAATCTTTATCATTTTTGTCATGTTCTTTACTTTGCCTTGTGTTCTTTGCAAAGCTGGAAAAAACAAGACTGAGAGCAGAAAGTGCAGAGGCAGAGGTGGAATTATTGAAGGAGCAGTTAACTGGCCTAAAAGAGCAGTTGGATGAGGTTATATTTTATTCTTTAGTTATATAGAGTGAGGCTATGGTGCTTCACAAGTACAAAACTTTCTTGTACTTCACGCCCGTATCTCGAATTCCGAAGTCCAAACGACCAATCGAAACCATTGCATATAATCTCCATATTTAAATATCCTTGGAGACCAATTTTTACATTTTCTTGAAACATTTGCTATTTTTTGGATGGGTGTAAAGTTCGTTGATCTAACGATTTCTATACCATCCAATATTAGTGATTTTCCACTCATCTAAAAAGTAGCAAAAAGTTTCTAAAATATAAAATTTGGTCTCCGGTGAGATTTCAATATGACATCATGTCCAACGGTTTGTATCAACCCTTTGAACTTTGAAATTTGAGGCAAGAACGTGAAGTACAAGAGATTTTATACATGGTGAAGCACCATATCCTTAGCCTCATTCAGTTATATATATCCCTATATATTAGTTTGCTTCATTATTGTTTGTTCTTATGTGGAAAGAACGAAAGGTAAGTATGCTTGAGAAGAAAATTGAACAAAAATGTAAATATCATACATCAGGATCTCAATTCATGGTCTGACTGTCCATTTCTTATTTCTTGGGTTATTTTAGTGTCTTGCGCAGAAGAGAGAGATAGAGCATCAGCTGTGCAATTCCAATATTTCTTCTTCCAGTAATGCTCCTTCTGATGATCAGAAACTGATAAAACTTTTGCAAGAAGAACTACACAATTATGTAATTGATATTCTCTCCTTCTATACATACTATTGCAGTTGTTGTTTTTCCTGGACTGAGGATCTTAAGATCTTATTGATGCAGTGCAACGACAAAGAGCACATGCAAACAAAAAATTAGCAAAGAAATGCTAATTGAGAAGGAAAGTCTGAGTCAAGTAGCAATTTGCCAAAAAAAAGCTTCATTTTTTGAAAGACGAGAAAATTGAAGATCATTGACTATTTGTCTAGTTGTATGAAATGATTGGTACATCATATAAAATTGCTTTGAGGAATATTGCCTCTGTGATATTCAAACCAACCAAAATATCCTTATTTAGGTTTTTATATGCCATTGTAATATCTTTTTTAAATAGGAGAAAGAAGTGCAAGAAGCCAAGAGGTTGAAGTCTTCTCAACTGAACAACGAGTTACTAAAGGAAAAGCTATTAGAGGAGCAGAGCCGTAGAGAAAGGGCAGAATTAGAATTATCTAAATTGCATGAGCTCCAAGTTAAAGCACATAAGTTGGAATATGAGTTGTTGTCCTGGAAATCATTACTAAATGATCTACCTGACATTGTGTCTTATTCTGATATACCCAAGAAATTTTCAGAATTGCAAAAGTAAGTCTTAAATTACCTATATCACCAAAGTAACAGTGTTTTGATAACTTTATTTATTTCACTTTTAATTTGAGCACCCTTGTTGTTTATTAGCTTTTTATTTGGGTTTTGAGATGCTTATGTTAACATCAAGCCTTTTCATTATGTTCCTCCTGACCAAAATAAGGAAAAGAAATGATACCCAGCACAGACCTACAACAAGCCCTAGAACCATTTGATTGTAAGCTGCGACTCCTAGCTACTATTTGTTGGTAATGCAATGTTCTTTATTTTGTTCCTTTTTAATGTGAAATAGAGAAGCACTAGAAAACATGGCAAAAGTGGGGGAGATAACAGCCCAGCTAAAGGAGATAAAGGTGGCCTTGGAGTATGCTGACCTTAGCAAACAACGTGTTGAGGCTGAGTGTGCATTGGCCAAGGAGAAAGCAGAGAGCTCTTCTCTGGAGGCCAAAAGGCTTCAACTGATGGTACATTTAAATTACTCATTTTTTGTTGAATCTGTAGTCCATTAATATGCACTTTTTTCAAACTTCAAACTAACCCGTGCAGTGGTTGCTAGTATTGCTATAAACTATATGCTACTGTTAGCATCAGCTGGAACATGCCTGCATGAGACCAATCCAAAGAGTCTTTTTGGATTAGTTTTTGGTGCCCAAGGTTGAATTGCCTCAGCTGTTACAATAAGCACAAAAAGAACAAACCACAAATTTTGAAATACCAACACCAGTAGATGACCAAATTATGCTTACTATTTTCCACATTTTATGGTTATAAAACTAATTATATTCTTCTAATCTAATGATAGTTATAACTTAATTTAATCCCATAATGTAGCTTGCTTCTGTCACTGAAGAAAAGGATAGGCTTAGAAATGGTAGCTCTCTATCAAATAAGGATGCTGGATCAGCAGATGATTTCCGTGTCAAGGTGTCTACATCTTTTTTCATTTCTACTACAGCTGTATGTTTTAACTTGCAATGTGAATGTGTGCATTAAGGATACTAGATTTTTGAAATGCTAGGAATATAAATAGTTGTATGACATGACTTGGGAGGTCATGCATCACCTTAGGAGTTATATATGATTATATTTGCGGAAGTCTTTTATTGCATGTTGTACTCAAGATACGGGATGCTTAGCACAGTTGAGCCTAATGATATGGACTGAAAAATAATTAAAGCAGTTTGTTAGGATTGGCAAATAAAGAGGTAGATTTTGACTATAATTTTTTTATTTATTTTTTATGTCAGGAGCTAGAAGCAGCATTGTATGAAAAGGAACGAATAATGAAAGAATTGGATATCAGTTTACAGGAGCATAGAGAAATTATTGACCACCAGCATGCTGAACTGAAGTTATTTAATGATAAATTAACCGATGAATCAAAAAAGGTCAAGTCTTTGGAGAGGGAGAGTGATCGATTGCGCCATGAGGTTGCCTTACTTGAATCTAAGGTACTGTTTTTCCAATTATGGTGACTGTGGGGTTGGAGCAAAGCCAGTATCTATCCCGTACTTCTTAACATTTGGGTCTGGAACTATTGTTTTATCAAATAATAAGTGCACTCTGTATTTATTCCCACTGTTTTGTTTGTACATAGATTGCTTCATAGAAAAATTTCACGTCTAGACAAATGTACTTATGATGTGAGATGTTAATTTAAACAGTAAAGTTCAGATTGTATACTTCTTATGCAAAGACAGTTGCATATATAATAATAATTCATATTGAACTGTTGAAGTTGTATGGAACTGTTAAGGCGGAGTATCGAAAAACCAATAAGTAACGACAGGCTAAAGAAGTGTTACAAAAGCACTATTCTTTGAACCCCTCATAAAATGTTTGTGGCTTCAGCCATGAGTGGGGTGCATCTTTATTTGTGCACATTTGCCCAATCCTTCTGCATTTTGTAATCATACTCGTTCTCATGTGGGAGCTAATATTCTAGTCTTTTGATGGATTTGCAAATTAACACAAATTCCTAGGGGTTTTGTTAGTTTCAGAGAATGACAAATAGTTCTGTTACCCATAACCGTAAGGCCGTAACACAATACAATAGTTCCTTCTGATTTTTCATTTTGTTAAGTGCAATGTTTATCCTTAGTTATTGATGCATTGGATGAAGCAATCAAAGAAGTTGAAAGCAAACACAAAATTGTGCTAGCCAGCATACAAGAGGAAAAAATAACAATTAGCTAATTTTATTTTGAACAGTTAGGTCATGGTGATTACTCAAGCTCGAACACAAAGGTTTTGCGGATGGTGAATACACTTGCTGTTGAAAATGAAGCAAAGCAAACTATAGAAGCTCTTCAGGCTGAGCTGAAGAGAACCACTGAGAGATTACAAGCTGTTGAAGAATTGAGAGGTCAATCTGGTAGGTCCTAATACCACTGATATTTAGAGTTTAACGTGCAAGCCCACTAGGTTCGTCTAACTTGATCCAATATAGTTTAAACACTGCTGGGTTAGTAGATCAGTCAATGGCTGGTCTTGGCTAGAGCCAGCAGGTCATGACTGGACCCAACCCTTGTGTACAGTAAACTTTCACTTTTTTGTAAACTCCAATTAACTTAATGTTTCGTATTATGCAAAAATGTTTTAAGGCATTTAAAGCTTAAAATCCCTAGTGCCTTTTTATTTTTTGGCATGCCAACAAATTGGAGAAACCTTTACTATTCAGTCTATTCCTATTCCTATTTCAATTACTATTACTATGACTATTACTATTATTATTTAAAACAATATATTGTTAGTATTAGTTATATTACTATTATTTACATTGATTTTTCATTACTCTGATTGGGCTTCATTTCTAGCATACCCCAACTTGTTTGGGACTAAAAGCCTTTGTTGTTGTTGTTGTTGTTGTTGAAGTTCCTACTTTGAATGGTGCGATTGTGTGAAAGCAGATTGGCTCTTGCTTGGTTATTTATGTTTTCTTTATATATATATATTTGGTGATTGGTTTTAAAAGGTTGGTGGAAATTTACATGAAACAATCCATTGTGCTGTGGAAAAGATCTGGTCCAATTCTCTTTCAGTGAATAGATCTGAATCTGACCTAACCTGATGTGATATGTTGCAAGTATTCAAAGCTAATGAGTAAATTTTGTTATTAATTCACCTTTGATTTATTTTTTGTGAACCAGATGCAGCTTTACCAGAAAAGCTGGTACAACTTAAAAACCAAATTGCAGTACTTGAGAAACGGGAAGAAAGGTCAGCTCTAGTATTTTCTTTGTTACATTGCATTTATTGTTTTTTTCCTTCTTTAGTATAATATATTTTTGTTGCTTGAGAATAGGTACAAGGCAGTTTTTGCTGAAAAGATACTGGTTTTTCGTAAGGCATGCTGCTCTCTTTTTGGCTATAAGGTGACTATTAGTTGTCATCTGTAATTTTGTATACCTTATTATTGGAAATTGATTTTTTGACCAAAAAGTGGGCATTTCCAGAGCATCAACTGTAACATTTTGATGTAACATAAGCTTTTTCTTTTTTTAGCGCTTCCATAGTCATGCTAGTTTACACTCTTGAACTACTTGTCAACTGCAATCAGATATCTGTCATCTGAAAACTATATAATTGTCAATTGGTCCAAGTTTTATCGTTTTATATACAAATCTGCATAAAAAAATGTATACAAAACGATTAATTTTGAAGTGGTCGACAATTAAGTATTATTAATTTACAAAAAGTTTTTTGACGCTGAAGGTTTCCTCTTTTAACTAGTGTATCCTACATTGTTTCTTTTAAACTGGTGTAACATAGGATTTTTTATACTGTATTAACCGCATAAAAGATGTACTTTAGGGTTGTTTGGTAGTGCTTTTGGTCAAACATATCATGGATTTTCTTTTCTCCATATGTTCCTATTGTTTTCCTTATCTGGGAATAAATTAATTCCATGACTAAGCTAGTTTTCCACCCTTTCTTTCTTATAGATATTAATGGATGACCAGAAAAGGCCAAATGGAATACCGGTGACCCGCTTCACACTTCAATCCATATATGCACAAAGTGACGATGAAAAGCTGGAATTTGAATATGAATCTGGGACTATGAATATAATTGTGAGTGTACACAATTTTAACTTTTTTCTTTTAATTTTTGTTGGTCTGTTTCTGCATGAATAACTGAAAAAGACAGGAATATTATATATTTACCTATTGTCCTAAGTGCTCCTATATCTACCTCTATAGCTATTATACTGTATTTAGCTGTTTTATAATTTCTCTAATTACTGTTAGGAGAATAGGAAAAAGACTAGAGCATATTCTGCATATGGAGAAAGATTGTGTACATATTTTGCTCAGAATTGTTGAAAATCCAACCTAATTCAACATATTTCAGTAAGCCTACGAAATAAAGTTACCTGCTTATGCAGCAATATTCCCAAACTGTCTAATTTATATAGATGTACGAGTATATGACATCCCCATAATTTCATGCTCTGTTCCCTACTTAATGTTTTAAACAATGCCACAGATTTATGCATCATGAAATGATAAGAACAATATGAGAATTTATAGGAGAATCTATGGATGATGGAGGGGTAACTGTATAACACTATTCTTTTGTGCCTCAAAATACCTTCAGGTTTAGCAGGGCCATAAGGAAAATTTTGTTATATTTTATAGTTAACTTCCTTTTTCTTATTATATTTCTCTAACAGTTAAATGACTACACTTCTCAGACTGATATTGATCATCAGGTAAGGTTTCTATTGCTGTACTTATTTTCATAAAAAAGAAATTTTTGTGCAAACTCTTCAAAACCACGAGTTGTCCAGCTATTCTTATTAAGGCTAATATTTCATTACTACATTTCCTTTTAAAGAGGAGCTCTGCATTCTGCGTTTTTTCTTTATTTAGGAAAATATAAAAATGGTTATTTGCACCTGGAACATATATGCCTGTTGGTTTTGCCCCCTTATTTCAGCTTCCACCAGTGATGAGTGGGACCCACCCTTTGCAGTTTGGTTTTTGGGTCTCAGCAGATATTAATCTTTTTGTCCTTTAAAATATTTTTTTTTGAAGTTAGTTCGTTTTAGTTTCTTCTAGATTTTTTTCTCTTATAATGTTTAAGACTATTCACCATGCTTTCTGCTGATAGCGTTTCCCAATACATACCTTGTCAACTAGAGCAAACTGGTTCTAAAATAATATAACAAATCAACTTGAACCAGAACTCTGGTAATTACCATTCTGGTGTTGGCCATAATATATGGTCAGGTTTTCCTTGTCGCACTTCAATACATGGAATGATAAACTTGTTGCTGTCATTTTGAAATTTTGACATTTAGATCGAGATCTTCATACGGAAGATGAACTCTATACCGGCTTTTACAGCAAACTTGACTGTCGAGTGCTTTAATAGGCGCACCTTGAGTTGAAATGTATCATTTTATATGTATTATTATCTCTTCTTTTTTCCAAGGGAAATTTGTTTTGTAATTACTGATTACCCAACTCTTAAGAGTAGAATGATATGTAATGTGTTGCTAAATTACCAACTGTGAAGTCCTATATTATTTTTACTGTTGTTGATTTCTTTTGAGGTATTTACTGTAGTTGATTTTTTTTTAAATAGCAAACCCTCTGAGATAGAATGCCAGCTTCCATTGCTTTACTAAAGCAAAGTTCATGCAAAAAATCAAGTATAGCAGGACTCTACTTTCCAAAAATAAGAAAAAAACTAACCTAACAGTAGTACTGAGTTACCTAAAAATTCAACAACCAATTACCTAAAAAAATGGCAAACCCTCTGAGATAGGCAACGTTAAATTCTCCTTTAACACCTAAAATTTATATGACGGAATTGCCCGTCACTGCTACAGACTTACACGAACATGTGGAGTTTAACAAGAAATAATAAAAAGGGAAAGAACAGATAAAGAATAGGTCGTAGGTGTATATCATCGGCCCCATTCATAACTAATACTAGTAGCAACCAGTGGCGGATGCATGATTTTCACTAGAGATAGGCACGATTATTAAATTCCTTTTAAAATATTGAATAACATTAAAAAATATGTACATATTTTAAAAAATAAATATATTTATAAAACTAGTATCGATGGTGCCATTTACAAAAAAGAAATTAATAACAACTTCAAAAAAGAGATTTGAAGAGAAATATTCTACGAATGTCCACAACATTATTTTGGAAAAAATAATATATATTTACCTAAGGGACAACTATAGAAATGTTCAACAAGCCAACACAACTATTGAAAGACAATAGTGGAACCGAAAACAAGTAGATTGAAATCCAGTGTGTCGCATATAGCACACTGACATTTCTCGTATATAGTGACTCATATCTAGGATACGACTCATTCGTACTTCATTTCTTTTCTTTTTTTTGAGAATATTCGTACTTCATTTCACTCTTGAGTACGTACATAGCTTGTCCCCTCGACTGGAAATACTCATTCTGCGGAAGAGCATAGCGTGGAATGGAAGCTAGCAGTGATCCATAGTGTATGTATTTTTTTTCATACGCGAAAAAAGAAAAGACAATAATCATTGCTAGGCCTCAGAGTGCGCACAAAATCAAAGTTAGTTCACTAGCTAATAGCTAGCAAAAGAATAGGCAAATTGAAGTGAAGGAAAGACTTTTCCAATTCGACAGGCGCAATCGTCTCATTTGGGAATTTTTTTATTTGAAGCGAGACTGGAGTGGAATCGTTGAATCTACGGAGAAATATATATCCGCAAAGGATTTCACTCTCGAAGACGTGATAAAGCGAAGTGCGAGGGAGATCTCATTTGAACCAGAAAGAATTTACTCCACAGCAGGGTTAGGCCCAAATCAATTCCAGGGTCAGGCACAATTAGAAATTAGTACTGAGCCTCTACAGAAATCTGAAATTTAGGGGTAGGCACTTGCCTACCCCTGATGTACTGTAGATCCGCCCCTGGTAGCAACACTATCAGTATCACAAAGAATCCGAATTAAGAGTGCAAGTGGGGCGGCGTCCTGGGGCTTAACAAAACTACTAGTGCATTACTATAATAAGAGTAAGGCTAAAATAATATGTATAATACACTATCTTCCGTACTATGTATATATATATATAGTTCAATAAATAGAGATTTAAGTTGCTCAATAAATTCTTCATATCAAAATATTATAGAAAATCAAATTTTGTGATTTTTAGAGCTTTCTTGTTATTTTTTAATATTTTTTAAGAACAATTCAGATTTAATACTACAAAAGTGCAATTTCTGAACTGTTTTTAAAAAGTATTTAAAAATAGCAAGAAAGCTCTAAAAATCACGAAATTTAATTTCCTACAAGATTTTTTTTTGATTCAAGTAAGCCCCGAGGTGGGGCACCAACTTTCTGAATGAAAGCAAAAAGTTTCCTACAAGATTTTGATATGAAGAATTTATTGAACAACTTAAATCTCAATTTATTGAGCAAATTAAACATACATAGCCGCACAGTATGAAAGATAGTGTGCTATGCATATTATTTTAGTCTTGTTCCTGTAATAATACATATAAGAAAGCAACATAAAAAACACAACAGATCAATCATTCATATCAAACAAGGAGACAAATAAACCAATAGGTACTTTATTTATTCATATCATCCTAATCACACACCTCAACTGGTCCTTTATTTGTTCAACAAAAAAGGGAATAAATCAAATCTTATCTTCAGTATCCACGGAAAATGTCACCAATGGTGGAAGAAGAGGAGATAGTGATTTTGGGAGGAGGCATTGCTAGCCTGGCGACGGCATCAGCGCTTTGTCGCATTGGGTAGCCGGCACATGTTTTGGAGCAAAACCCGGAGCTCCGAGCAAGTGGAGGCGGACTCAAGTCTCTTTTCCGAATGCATGGTTTGCACAGAGAGCCCTTGTAGTTGATCACAAACTCACCTCTGTATATCACACAATGAAGTACATTTCTGAAGGAGATGTTTGATTTTTCGTATTAGTATTGTTTTGTAACTCGCATATATGCTCATTTATAATTTTATGTTGAGTGAAATAATGGCATGATTTTTTGTATTAGGACGCTTGTTACAGACTTGGAAACATGGTATACTCGACTCGAGAGTTTGCTAGACCAAAACACTGGTGAATTTACAAAATTTGAGAATTAACTCATTGAAGTTTAGTTGACTCACGTAGAGTTTTACTAATTCTAATTGCTAGATAGATGTTGCAAGTATACAACCATCTATTATAATACTTAGAGGTCGAATCCACAATGACAAGTCGGATTTAAACTTTCAGATTTAAGCAAATTTAATTTAAGTGAAAAGAAAAGCGAGAAGAAAGGTTTCATATTTGAGTTGGTTTGTGATTGTAAACTAAAATTAAAGATTGTTGTGAATTCTAACTCAATTAACAAATTAATTAGGACTTGTTAAGATGTATTATCCACAATTATTAATACTTGTTTGGTAATTAATTTCTTGATATTATGAGGGTACGGTTTTTAGATTTTGATATCAAGTGATATTTCTATTTAGATACCGTGTTTTCACTAGTTATGACTTCACCTTTCAATACTTGGTTAAACTAGTCAAGACCCATTAAGTTCATACCGTCCTAATTATCTTAAGTCATCATATTTCACCTTTTAGTACTTAGTACAATTCGTTAGAATATTTAGGTAAAACTCGTAATTAACAAACGTCACATCTCGGTCCTTAGTTCGTTAATTACCCTACTTTCTATGGTCTTGATCTAATATCCAATATCTTTATTGCAAATATCAAATCTTAAATCCAAACTATTCAAATAGCAAGCAAATCATAAAGATAAAATTCGCAATCAATTAGAGTCACCTCTCGATACTTAATCAATTGATCGCTTTACTTTCTACGATCAAGGTTTAATTCTAAATTCTAAGATAACAATTCATGAGATTGCAACAATTAAAATAAAAAGCAAATCATAGAATCAAACAAGAAATTTCATTACTCAAACAAGTACTGCAACAAGAGTTTCAAGTCATCATAACATGGTCCTAATACAAACTTAGCCAGATATGACTAAGGGGGCTAAACATGATCAAATAAAGATATACAAAGAAAAATAGAGAAAGATAGAGGTATACAACCAAATTCTTCTTCAAGCCTTGGACTCTTCTTCTTCTTCTTTTTTTCTTCTTCTCTCTCTCTGTGAAAATCCTAAGTTTACCTTTTGTTAACTGGTTGAAATTCGTGATTATGCTGTCCTATAACTACAGGTATTTATAAGGAAATAAAACCCTAAAAATAGTCTTCTGGAACTGCCAATTTGTTCTTCTGCACAAGTCTCTTGCGGGGGCAATAACTTCTCTTGTGACCGCAATGAAGCTGAGAGTTGGAGTTGTGCCCTCTCTGCCACGTTCTGCATGTTTAATTGCGACCGCAATGAATGAGCTTGCGCCCTCAATGAAGCAAATTTGGAAACTTCCACTTCTCTGTTGGGCTCTGCCAACTTGTATTGTAGCCGCAAGGATATACCTTGCGCCCGCAATGAAGTTGGGAATTCTCTGATGGGCTTGTAGAGATTGATTGTGGCCGCAAGGAAGGTTCCTACGGCCTCAATTGACCTGGAAGATGGTCAAATGCTCCATCTTAAATCAGAGCTTGCTCCAAAGCATCCAATTGCGTTCATTTTGCTCCAAATACCTGTTTTTGCATTAAAACACTGCAAGGTAGTGATTTGAACTCTTTTTTGTAATAAAACTTGTTTATTTGACTCTAAATTACGCTAAACTTGGCTTAAATTTCACACTTAATCCTAGATAAATGCATGCATAATTTGGCTTTATCATTTCCAAAGCTTTCGTACCAGTAAACACATAGAAGCAATTTTACAATTTACGAATAATGTACGGGCTAGCATATAAGTTTCTCTTAATACCAGACATGCGCCACCAACGCCTAGTGCAATTGGTAAGGCATTAGGCCTCTATGGAGGAGGTCATGGGTTCAAGCCACGCTTGTGACAACTTTTTCAAGGGAGACGTATGTTGTTTGATACTGGTGCATGGAAAAAATTGTACTTCCTACATGTTGAAGTAGATAGAAGTGCTCTGGATATTTTTTATAATGAATCGTGGGGTCAGGGGGAAGATATAAACTATATTGGCAACCTAAACAACCTCCTTCAGATCCCTCTGGCAACAATAAACTACCTCCAAAACCTCGTGCTAAAACTAATACTTGCAAAGAGAAAGAAGGGGATAGTTCTGGTACTAAACAATATGGGACTCATCAACAAAAGAAATTAGGTTCTATTGACTCTCATATTACTGAACCCTCATCTTTAGCTTGGGATTCTTGGGTTGAGTAGATTCAAAAACCTAAGTTAGTTAAAAAATTACATACTCTGATTCTGGTAAGGAAATTGTTTCTTGGGTTGAAGAATTCGCTCTTCTCCAAGTTTCATTCTCTTCTTTCATTGCTTCTGGTGAATTTAGTGATGACTCACTTTACTCTGACAAATCTCAGCAACTTGCTCCACTAGTTGAGATTCATGATAATGATGAGATGCCAGATTCAGTTGCTAATGTAGGAACTGGATAAAAGAAAAGCGTTGGTGGATACAAGTACAACCTCAAACTTCAAATGAAAGCTAAAGGCAGAGAAAAATGAGGTAAATCTTCTTCTTCTTTATTGGTAAATTTTCTTTTGTAGAATTTACTGATTCAAAAGTAGTTAAGATGTTTGAGGTTCATGAATTTTCTTTAGGAAAAACTAAAGACATTAGACTTTCAGTAGTTGATAAATTTAGATCTTTATTTAGAGACAAGTTCATATCTATCTTAGATCCTTTGATCAAGGAGAATTCTAGAATTACATGCAAGAAAAAAAGAGTTGCTAGATATTAGTGATGCTTTTTTAGCAAATCAATTGGTTATTCAAATTGATGTTGATGGTTGGGATTCTTAATTGGGATTGTAGAGGTTTTGGTAAAAGCTCAAAAAGAATATTATTAAAAGAATATATAGTTAAACATAACATAGATATTGTAGCTATTTAGGAAACAAAAAATGGAATTTAGGACTAGAACTCTTGAAGGTTTAGGCAATTACCCTATGGATTGGATATACAAACCTTCTTTAGATAATTCAGGAGGTATTCTAGTGGGCTATGGCATAAATAAATATGTGGCTATAGATTATAAAAATATTGTTGAATTAGAACTATTAGAATTAAGAGATCTAGAACAGGAAGAAATTGAACTTCTCAATGTCATTCCTCTTTAGATAAGATTTATGATGAGGAATTATACTGGCAACAAAGAGCAAAACTAAAATGACATTTAGAAGGTTACAATAATTCAAAATTCTATCATTATATAGCTAATTCTAGGAGAAAAAGAATCTTATTTAATCTTTGGAAATTGATGGTGAAATGGAATATAATACTAAGAAACTAGAAAGACATATAACTAGCTTTTATAGAGAGTTATTAGGTACAAAAAATCTCAGAGATGTTTGCCTTAGTGATAATTTTTGGCCCTAAAATAAAATTAACTCTTTAGAAGCTGATAATTTAATACAACCTTATACCTATGAGGAAGTTAAAAACACTATTTTTCTTGCAATTGTAATAAAGCTCATGGACTTGATATTTTTTATTTTTTATCAGTCCTTCTGGAATTTTGTTAAACATGATATCATGGCTATCATTAATGCTATATTTAGACAATATAGATATTTCAAAATTAAACATGACTTCAATTTATTTAATTTCAAAGAAAAATATTGCTATTTTAATTAAAAAAACTAGGCCAATTAGTCTAATTAACTGTAGTTTTAAGATTTTACTAAATTACTAGCCAACATATTATCTCCTTTGATGGATCAGTTAGTTGATCATTCATAAACTGCATATACTAAAGGTAGATTTATTTTAGATAATGTTGTTTCAGCTCATGAACTTTTACATAAAATTAGAATTCATAAAATTAAAGGTGTCATTCTAAAGATTGATTTTGAAAAAGGGCCCAAAATTCAGTGAATCAAGCAGAGAAGAGCAAATATGGAAAGTGACCAGCTTATATTTACCTTGGGGGTACAAACTAGGGAGACATTCAAAACCCTCCCCGAGCTTTCATGCATAAATTTGAGCATCAGAAAGAGCACTAAAGCCTTCTCCTACAGCTGCCTATCCTGAGATACTTAGGATAGCTACAATCATCAAATTGTCAATCCAGCACTTATTTTGCTAGCTTTGTTAGACTTTTGGTGCACTACATTGTATTGTTAAGTAGTGCATCTATGTCATTGATTGTGTTGTCAATTAGACTTTTTACCTTGTAAAGTGGTGTAGTCTTTTGCATAGGTTTAGAAATCTAAGATTGATTTATTTTTTGACAAGAAACCAAAGATAGGTTTCACAATTATAAAGAATACTTATTATTTAGTGGAATCGCTCTCGAAAGTAAGTTTTGGTTCCAGGAGTCTCGTGGATGTAGGCCGAACCACGTTATATCGCATGTTCTTGGTTCCCTTGATCTCTCATATTCTTTACTCTCTCTCTTTCTCTCTCTCTTTACTATACTTGCATTTTATTATTTTGATTTGCTCAATTGCTATTAGTACTTGCTTGTTTGTGATTTTAGCTAGCTGATTAAGGCCTAAAAATTTGAAATGATATTGTTAAAAATGCTTCCGCACTAACACTTGACCTTAGGAACCCATTCTAACAATTGGCATTAGAGTATGTTTATACCTAGCTAATTGTCCAAATCTTGATAATTCTTGACATTGTCTTGTAAAAAATGAAACAATTGAAGTTTGTGAAAGAACCAACTTTGGTGTAGGTTGTAAGAACTTCTCTTTTTGAAAGAGATGTATGGTCAATTACCTTAATCTACTTAAGATTTGGAAAGTCGTAGAGGATGGTTGGACACCCAAATATGAAATTGATGGTGTTACCTTGACCAAAGAGTCCAAAAATCTCAAATACTCAAATGACAAGGTCATGAACACTATACTTAGCTCAATTCATGAAACTATTACACTATCTCTCACTCACAATAAAAATTCCAAAGAAATTTGGAATGCCTTAGTACTTAGATATGGGGGTAATGAATACATGAAAAAGACTCGTAAAGTTGGCTTAGCAACAAGATTAGAAAATATGAAGTTTGAAGATAATGAGTCTTTTGAAAGTCTTTATCATAGACTAGTTTCTTTGAAAAATGAATTTGTAGAAGTATGTTCTAATATTAGTGATGAAGATTTTGTAGGAAAACTCTTAAGAATGGTGTCAAAGAAACCTGAATGAGATGTCACTGTGAGCTCAATTGAAGTTCTACAAGCTAAATTTGAGGAGGTGTATGCACAACTATGCCTTATAAATTTGAGGAGGTGTATGCACAACTATGCTCACATGAGGAGAATCACAGGAAAGTGAATTGCTCAATCTCAACAAAATCTTTGGCCTTACCCACTCAATCTTCATACAACATTCCCTATAAATTCGAATCAAGTGAAGTAGTCTACCAAAACCTCTATCAAGTACTCTCCAAGAACAAAGACCTTCTCACCAAAACGGATGAGAGAGGAGATGGATGAGAGGGGATAAAGAGCGAGGAGAATGAGTTTGATCGTTTTGATTTGTTCCGATCGTTTTCTTTAACGAAATAATTAACGAAACAATTTTTTTAATCATACATTAAATAAAACGGCTAACAAAACTATCATCTTTCACAATCGTTTCACACGTTAGACATGACTATACATGAACACTGGTTTGATCTATCCACTGGCCCAATTAGTTTTATGGGCTGAGTTGAATTTTTTTATGAGAATTTAATTTAAGCAATTTAATTTGGGCCGTGTTTGGGTATGGGCGAGTTTTAACAGATTTCCTCTGGTGCAAAAAAAAAAAAAGTGCAGCAGAGATATGGTTCCAGGCGTAAACTGGCTGCATAAATTACCAAAATATAATAAATCACACTCTTTAATCTCATAATTATTTTGTACTTTAACTAAGGCGAGTCAAATTGATTTAACAGATTAATTTTGTAGGTATGCTCCCAACAGATTATAAAATTCTTAGTCCAGGTTTTCATAGAATTATGTACCAAATGCTATTCATATGCACTTTGAAGTAAGAACTAATTAAATGTAATATGAAATATGACTCCTTAAGTATTGGGTTCTATCCACTGCTTTTACCTCAACTAACTTCGTGAAATAAAGATACACAGTGTAACTAGAAATCATGTGAAAAGAAAGATTCATGCATACATCATTCCTGGTTAGAATCAGGAATCAAATTGGTATCATTACATATCTACACGAAATTCGGTTGGAACTTATATAAGGCGTGATTAATATATAGCACCAAATAACCACCATCAATTTTAATCAACTACATGTCAAAACGGTACACTCAATAGGAAAGACAATAACAAAAAAAATATATTCCTATAATTTATTAAAGAAACCATTTTCATAATTGGGCCAAGCTCGAATGGAATGAATTGGTTGTTAACACTTAGTTAAGTTTTTTTTATTCATTGTTCGTAAGCTTAACACTTAGTTAAGTTAATTGATAGAAAAAGGTCATATATAATAGATAAACAATGGAGCCCGTTGTCTGCCTTATTTTAGCAATTGAAACATTTGCTGTTCAATGATACCAGTTTTGAAATTTTGAATAATTCATGCGCCCACACAGAAAGCATGGGGGTTTGCTTCACACAAAGTGCCTTGTGAAACTAAAATTTTGTTAAAGAGTTGGTGTTTACACTAACAATTGACCTTTATATCCTGTCATTTGTACCACTGCCATCCTCTAAATACAAAACAAAAAGGACTAATAGTATGCATATAACCTGGCTTCAGCGCTAATCATAACGAAAATAATTGTACGCAAATGATGGTATATATATAAATTATGTCCATTCTTTTTTTACTTTTCATTTACATATTCAATATTTCAATTTGCTCAAGCATTCTCTGTTTTTGCTTATGAAGACACTAGGTGAGAGAATGCCCCAAATGGAGAAGAGACCTCGATCTAAGCCCATGTCAGGAAAAACCGTCACGCTCCTGTGTGCCACAAGCTTTCTGGTTGGTTTCTTACTAAGCGGTCGAGTCTGGCTTCTGCAACAGCCAAATAAAGAGAGCAATTCTATGATAAATCATGGATCAAAGGTCTCATTATTCACGCACGACTGTGAGAACAAGCGAGTATGAACTTATTTATTTTTTAAGTCTGATGCAATGGCCTTTAATGGGTTTCTTCATTCTTTTGTTTATTTTTGGCTATAAACAAATATCACACTAACTCTTCTTAGATTCAGTTGGAATAGTACCAGATTAAAGTAGGTCTAATAAAATTGAAGAAACGTACGATATAAAGGATAATTAGTATTTTTTTTCCCTTTATGTACAAGAGTAGTACCATGCAATGGATGAAAGATTACAGAAAGTATTGAGTAGCAGAATTGTTTTTTTGTGTAGATATTAAGCGAGACGGGTCCAACTGATGTCATGAATGAAGTCACCAAGACACATCAAGCAATACAGTAAGTCAACTCAATTTTACCCTCTTAGTTTTCAAGGGCACATTTCATTTTGTGTTTGTTCGGCTCCTTTTGTGCAGGTCCTTGGATAAGGCAGTCTCTTCTTTAGAACTGGAACTTGCTGTCGCTCGAGTTAGCAAAGATAGTGGCCTTGGTTTGAAAAGTTCCAGAAGTCCACCTCAGAAAGCATTCGCTGTTATTGGTATCAATACAGCATTTAGCAGTAGGAGAAGACGTGATTCGCTTAGAGAAACTTGGGTCCCTACTGGTTAGCATTTAAATTTCTCAGCTTGATTTAATTTTTAACTGGATAATTCGCCATCTATATGTTTTTCCTAGAGGATTTCAGTTTCAGGTTAAGGTTAGGTTTGCCCTTAATATAAACATCATGACAAGGTTGAGAGGAGAAATTAATAAATAACTGGTAAAAATTACTAATTAGATTATTAGAGCCAATGATTGAACTAAACATGCATTATTATATGAAATGATGCAATCTTCCAGAACTGGTACCAGCTTACCTATATGTACAGGTGCATTAAAAGACTTTACAAAAAAGATATCACCTCGAATAAAACTTATATAGTAGAAGGATTCTACAATTATTAACAACAATAAACAGTTAAACACTATTAATATGATTACAATTAAAAGTAAGAAATGTCAGAAAACAAAAATAGAGGATGAATATAGTTTATATTAGTAAATGAAGACCTGTATTCTTCATATCCGTGTAACCCGAAATCTTACAATGTCCTGTTATCAATGTTGTTTTGTTTTATATGTAGGTTCCAAACTAAAGAAATTGGAGAAAGAGAAGGGCATTGTGATAAGATTTGTGATAGGTCACAGCGCAACCAAGGGGGGCATTTTGGACCGTTCCATTGATGCCGAAGAGGCCCAGACGCACGATTTTCTGCGGTTAAATCACGTAGAAGGATATCATGCACTTTCCACTAAAACTAGGATTTATTTTGCCACTGCAGTTGCTATGTGGGATGCTGACTTTTATGTCAAGGTTGATGACGATGTGCATGTTAATCTTGGTAACTGTTGCTCTCAACACTGCTATTATTATATTAACAATTCAACTGCTTTTTTCATTTATCCAGTACTGCAATTGAATATCAGCTATCTGATAGGAACTGGACTGTTTCCTAAATTAAGAGAAAAGAAAGAATGAATGAAATTTACTCATTTGCTGCTATAATAAATTCCTTTCCAAGTTTAGTGGGAACAGCTATTTTCCTAATATTTATATTATTACGAAATTTCTAATGCGATATTTGAAATTTCAGGTGTGTTTGCAACAAGGCTAGCTCAGCATAGGGCGAGACCGCGTATATATATCGGATGCATGAAATCAGGCCCAGTTCTATCTCAAAAGTAAACTTTTCAAGCAAATTCCATACGAAAACTTGTAATGTTAAATGTTTTTAAGTTTCTGATACTATGATTTGCATTATACTTGAACTGCAGAGGAGTTAAGTACCATGAACCTGAGTATTGGAAATTTGGAGACGAGGGAAACAGGTATTTTAGGCACGCCACAGGACAAATTTATGCAATCTCAAAGGACCTAGCTGCATATATCTCCATTAACTTGTAAGAACTATTCCTTTTTTTTCTTCATAATGACTTCTTAATGAACATTTAAATTCTCTACTGGCAATCTGGCACCAGGGGGTGTACATGATACTTTTTTAATCAAATTTCTTAATTGGCACTAATCTTTTTAATGTTGTATGATACAATTTTGCGAAATATAGTTAACTAGTTTGACCCCAATTCTTGCGTCATTTTTCTTTCCTTATTGACGACCATACGTATAAAATGACCAAATAATTGATCCCCTTAATAAAGTTTTTGGATCCGACCTTGTCAGGCACTGAGCAAATACTTCTCTTTTATTGTACAAGTATAATTTAATTTTCTCTGCTGAAATTAAATATGTAAAATTTACCTGTTGGTACTGAACAACTCAGGACCTTAAGGTGTGCTAAATGTTGATGGATTAATAATCGAAATTAACGTATTTCAGGCCAATTTTGCATCGGTATGCAAATGAGGATGTATCTTTAGGTGCATGGTTATTTGGATTGGAAGTCGAACATATTGATGACCGGAGCTTGTGCTGCGGTACTCCACCTGGTACGCACCAGAAATCATTTTTCTTATTTACTATGAAAATTACATAAAAATAGAAGCCATACTCGATTCATATATAGCATAACTTTGAACCATGAATCTACTAAGAAAAAGACTGGACTAGATTTTTCTGTGAGGTAGATGCTCGACTAGAATTACTTCTTTCAGTATCCTTAGTTGTGAGAAAATGAAATGCAGATTGTGAGTGGAAAGCACAAGCTGGAAATGTGTGTGCGGCTTCCTTCGATTGGTCGTGTAGCGGCATCTGCAAATCCGTCGAAAGAATGAAAGAGGTGCATGGCATGTGTAGTGAAGGAGATGGTGCACTCTGGAATTGGACACTTAGCTAGATCAGAGAGTTAGAAATAATTTACACCTTTATTTTTCTAATTTTTCTTCCAGCTAGGATTTGTTTCTAGATTTAAGAATCATTAATGGACAATGAATTTGTTCTTTGTATAACAACGTGTGAGGGCAAACAACTACAAAAGAATATATTATTTAACTGATTTAGAATAGTAATCTGTAATCCGACTGTTTTATGTTCAAACCATATTAAAAGTGGAGTGAAAAATCAGGTATATTATAGTACATGTAAAATAAACTGCTTAACTCTATGAAAATTACCCATCCTTTTTTTTTTTATCGTAAATCATCAGTTTTGATGAATGGTGAACAAGAGAAAGAAAGAAAGAAAGAAGATACTATCAATAAAAAAATCCACAACAACTTTGTGCAGTTCAGAATTTACTTTTTTTTGTACTTTAAAAAGTACATGGTTTATTTTTTTTCCGTTACACTAAACAAATTTATAAGAAATTTCTGAACAATTATAATCATTATTCAAGAAAAGGAAATTTGAATTTTTCTCAACTGCCCACTAAAGTATGTAATATTCAACTCTTTTACATGATGATTTAGTAGTTTATAACTTTATATTGTCTGGTGGTCATGCAGTAATTACCAACTTCTGATAAAGTAATAAATTATGACAATGAAAACTGATCCAACTATTAGTTTTCTCCACTCTTATTATGAAAAGAAAAGAAAAGAAAATAGATGGTACAGGACATTAAAAAAAAGTTTTTATATCGGTTCAGTAAGTAAAAAACAAATTGATATTAAAAAAAGTTGATACTAAATGCTTTGTTAATTATTTCGTCTTCTTTCAAATTGTCTGAATTTTATTATATCAAATATTTATCAATTATCAAGAATTAGAAACATCGTAAAAAAAATTGTACGCAGAAAATAATTGCAAGTTTCATACAGAAGTAACAATAGGTTGGGACATTACAAATAACCGGTACAAAAAAGAAAGATTCATGCATATTTGTGCCAGCAAATAATTGGCAAAAGCCCCCTTGAATAAAGGAGAACCTCTCCCAACAAATAAAGTAAAACGCCCATAATGCCTTCAGTGATCCCCGAAATTTCTACATCTTTTTCTGGAAAAAACCTAACCCAAACCTTAACCCGAGTGGAGCAGGTTTCCCAGGCTACAACTGTTCTCGTCGAATTAAAAACGAATCTCCTCCGTCCGATCGATTTCTCTCTCCTCCTACCATCTTAAAATTCTAACCCTAAATTTAACCCTAGTTAACCAACCGCCTCCCGATCCGACTACTCCTCCCCCCCATCCCGATCAAACCCTAACCCTAATCGAAGCGCCGCCGCTCCTCGCCACTACCCCTCCCCAACCCCTCCGATCTCTTCAAACTAGCCCTAACGGATCCCATGGTGGTTAACGGGCGACCGCTCAAGCGCGCCAAATCTCGGATCGCCGCTTCTCCGTTCGATCTTGTGACGACGCAGAAACCGATTGACTTAGACGCGATTGCAGAGCTACGCGACGCACGGGGGCCGTCGGATCTGATCAATCCACGCGGAAGCCCCATAGATCTGATTCATCCGCGTGGAGTTCTAGATCTGGATACGCTCGCAGCGGAAGGCGATGTGGGAAGACCTTTCAGAGAGAGCGTGAGAGCTTTTCTGAGTAGATACGGTAAGATGATGCCACTGCCTCTGGTTCTGTCACCACAAGCTGCGCCTTCGACGAACCACCTGCTGACGTGGAGGATGCTGATTCGCACATCTGGCACAGAGGTGGAGTTGAGTGTAGTTGATGAGGATGTTCTCAGATCCAGATCTGTGTATTGCGATCAGTGCAGAGTTGTCGGTATGTTTCTTCATTATGCATCTCTTTTGTTATCTAAAACTTTCAGTTGTCAAATTGCATAAAATGCGTTCTTTTGTTAAATAATATCATGAGAATGTTCAGTGAAAGATGACACAAGAAGGCACTTCCACAGTTCCACTGTAATTTTATAATATTGGGTGATCAGTTAGAACTTACAATAAGCTTCCTGATAGAAGAATCTTTTCTGTATTTCTTTGGATGTGTTTTGCGTGCTTATGTAGACGGAGCAATAGTTTTTGGGTTTCTGAGCTGTACACGCTCAGTACACGTTGATAAAATTAGTACCAGCACATTTTTAGATCTATATTTTGCATATTTCTTTTTTAAAACATGTTTGCTTAATGAATTTTTGTTATTCTATATATTGTTTTCTCCTCAGCTAATTGTAAGTATCATAATGTGATTTTTCTTCCTTTTTTTGATTGAATGGTATGCAGCATCAGCTACCATGATCCTTCTGATTGTTTTGCAGTTTTATGTATGGCATGAATCTAAAGCATGACTTTGTTTGTTGGGTGAATTTGGTTCACCAGGTTCTATATTTTTCAACTTTGGCTTATTTAAAACTTTGATTATCAACAAGATGAAGCACTTCAAAAAAAATTTGGATTTACACTAACTATATTGAAATCTTTTTTCCTTCTTAAAATAAGAAAAATTTGCTCAGCTGACTCTATATTGTTAGTATTCAACATAGTGTCTTATAGCAATGCTCTTTTACTTTTTGAAGTACTTAACTTTTGGATATTGTAAGCAAATGTTTTAAGATGAAATTATAAGATACAATTACATATGTAGGGTGGAGTGCTCACCCAGTATGTGCAAAACGATACCATTTCATTATAAGGAACGAAAGCCGTACACTTCCCAGTTGCCGTGGGACTTCTTGTGTTCATTGTGGGGCCCCAATGTCAGCCACTGAATCAAGGTGCAGTATTTATGAGATAATTTATTTACTTTGATAGTCTTTTTTGCAAGTACTGTTGGGTTACTTCCTTTGTAGTCCTGACCTTGTACATTTCCCAACATATTCTGGAATGTGGAACAATGGGAAAGAAAATGGTAACCTCAAAACTCTAGGTGTAGAGGGAAATTGCAGGAGAATTGTAATTATTTGATTGATTTAAAGACCTGGCATGGATAAAGCATCCTTTTGCTACAACGTGAATTATGTCTGCAGATGAAACTAATTTCTGTTTGTACAATATGGTGTTTTTTTGTGTTGTCTTGCAAAGACAATTCCTTTTACAGCATGCTTCGAGTGCTTGGTACTACAGACCATCAGGATTCTTAAAATTGTTGTATACTTCGAACATGTGTAGTCAATACCTCGTAATAAGCAACTACAAAACTTTAAACAATGTGTTTGTTTATATTTCAGGTGCCATACATGCAAGTGTGGAGTATCAGCCTTGTTAGGAGGTGAAGTGGAAGGACAGGGATTGCAATTGCATGATCCATCACACTTGCTACATGCAGTGGTGCACTCCAATGGCTACGGCCACCTCCTTCGTGTCAATGGACGCCAAGGAGGGTCCAGACACCTAACTGGTCGTGAAATCATGTCCTTCTGGGATCGTCTCTGCAAATTCCTACATGTCAGGTGAAGTGCTATTATGGTCATTATTATCATTATCATGAAAGTTATACTTCCAGAGAACAAATATTATTTCGTTGTTTAATAATATTGTCATAACAGACTACAGAGTAAAACAAAAAAGGGTAATTTGCAAATGAACCCATGTTTTCTCAACTAACATCTCCATTGTATAATACTGTAGGAAGGTAACCGTGATGGATATATCCAAGAAGTACGGCATGGAGTATAGACTATTGCATGCTGTTACCTTTGGCCACCCCTGGTATGGTGAATGGGGGTATCAGTTTGGTGCTGGCAGTTATGCAGTTACTGCTGTCTCATACAACAAGGCAGTTGAGACCCTAGCTCGTACACCACTCACAAGTTTCTCTAGCCAAGGACGGAACCCTCGAACTACTCTGCAAGATATAATCTCTTTCTACAAATGCCTTTCTGATCATGAATTGATCACCCTTCGAGATCTGTTTAACTGCATTACTAGCCTCTTACATGACCAAGGAGAAAGGGACATCTCAAAAATGTTTAAAGTAGAAATTGCCCGGCAAAGTCTCAATAATAACTGGACGAAGGATGATGTAGAGTATGCACATACTGCCATGGTTAAGGTGTTAAGAGCAGTTGGTGGGTCCAAGTGGGTTGGATGGCGCACATTGAAAGGTGCCTTGTCAAAGGCTGTAAGTTCACCGCAACTATTGGATCACTGCTTAAGGGGACTGTGTGGCAAGACAACTGTGGATGGCTTCATTGTAGCCATCCGTTGCAATTCTGATACTAGTTCAATAGAATACAGGTAAATGGAAGCTCTACTAACTGGACTGATATAGAGATATATAACGTACACAAAGTTTATCAACATTTATATAAAAAAGGAAATTCAACATGTAGAAGGGAAGAGTAAAATAGTGATTGTGATAGGCTTGGCGAGCCAACATAAAAATTCAGTCAAACTTATGGAAATGAAACTATTTGGGACAAAAGTTTTTGTTGTTGTAGTTGTTGTTGAGAGGATTGCTGAGATATATCTGTGTGAGGTTGGGTGAAATTTATGCTGCTTGAATAAATTTTTAAATAAGGTGTTAATTTAAAACTAACCTTAGTTCTCAAATGCAAATCAGGCTTGAAGTTGCCAACCAGAGGTCTTTGGTCGACATCACTGCATTATGCAGACCATCAATTGAGCATCTCCTTCGTGACTTGAAATATCTATACAACACTCTACTTCACCCCAGCACAATGACCTACAAGCACCAAACCATTCAAGACACAGTCTCCATGGCAGCACTGAAAATACTTGATTGCAAACAATTTGTTAAATGTTATAATGAACCAAACTCAAATCCTCTTCCTTTGAACCCATTCATACTCCACATTTGGTGTGTTGTTGAACTCAGTGACCATCCAGAAGACTACACCTTACCACCTCCAGAATTACTCATCATCTCTACTAGTGCCACGATCTCTGATCTGAAAGTGCACGCAACTAGGGCTTTTCAAGAGACGTATCCTATATTTCAAGGTTTTGTGGCTGAGCACATAGTGACAAACACCAACACTAGTGAAAGTGCATTGGTGAAGCATGTGGTGAACCCTAATGATGTGGTCAGGGTTGTGGGTTGCCGTGTTGGTGTAGATGATGAACACCTGGGGCAGTACAAAATGGAAAGGGGGTTAGAGAATTGGATAGTGGATTGCACATGTGGGGCACGTGATGATGATGGAGAGAGAATGCTGGCATGTGACAGATGCGGTGTGTGGCAACACACCAGATGCAGTGGGGTTAGAGATTCAGATGAGGTTCCAGGGACTTTTGTTTGTTCCAGATGTGTGAAGAAGCAGAAGGCTTCATCTAACGGAGCAAGGTGCAAGGAGGAAATGGATACGTTCACAATTGATCACAGGAAGATAGTAGGAAAGATGAATGAGTGTACATAGTGTTAGTTTTGTACATAGTGTTAGGAAGATAGTAGGAAAGATGAATGAGTGTACCTAGAGTCTGTTGTAACAACTCTAGCTGTTGAATGGAAGCTCCTCTTTTTTTTATTTTCTTTTTTTCCCCTCTTTTAACTTTATGCTTCCATCCCGTGGTGTTTTATTTTGGTACCATGGAGAGTGGATTTGGAAGTTTGACTAATGCAGCTTTTGTTCTTGTGCCTGAAATAAGAGAGCTAAATTAATCCTGAGTTCTGCTAAATCTAAATTGGTCAAAATGTTTTGCATACATGCCTTAGTACATGCTTAGGGACTTGATGATTTGCTTCAATTGGTTATTGTCAATGAGTGTGCTTATTCTACCTATTATAGTATTTGTTCACACATCAGAACCATAACCATAATGTTAAAATGTAGGTTGTGATCAATGAGTTGACCTATTTATACTGCTGTAAACAACTCACTGATATAGAGGGTGGTTTTGGGTTATTGTGCTCCAACAGGAAAATTAAAAGGGGTCAACATCAAGCCATTAGTATACTGCTAATCTATGAACGAAGTCTACTAAATTTCCTACCAGACCAGAAACATACCTTTGCAGACTCCATCAGCACAAGACCAGATACATGCCTTTTGCGGACTCCATCCAATAGCAACTGAACAACTGAATGATCAAGAAACAGAAAACATATTAAGGTGGATGACCAATACGCAGATAATGGAAGTACAACTTATTCATACTAAAGCAACAACCACAAAATCCTTGGACTTGACAAGTCAAACACCTGAGATACAGAAACCTAAGAAAAAAGAAGTTAAAACAACACTTCACCAAAACAATGAATTGGCTTCCCAAAGCGTAACAGGAAAATGCCAAATATTTGTTTATTTCATCGACAAATACTTTGTACTTCAACTATGCATAATCAAACAAAATAATAAAATCAACAAAATCACTTTGTTCTATTCTGAAGTAAAACATGTATGTATTGTTTAATCTTTATAATCAGAAATGATTGTATGACTTGCCAACATAATAATATTAATCACATTGTTCTATATTCCTATACAGAAGTTAAAGGTGCCATTATCTCTACAATTAGTTCCAAAAAAGAGTTAACATAATCAACTAAACAATTGCTAAAACAACAAAACTATTCTTTAACAAATGCAATACTAAGATAAAACGGTTACTACGTAAGTAACATCCTAAACTTGTGGAGACACGAGTACACGACCATTCCTTAACCAGTTGAATCAAAGTACTTGCTTAAATCAACCAGCTACACTTAATATATATTTGAAATAGTTATGAAATTAAATAAAAAAAGATTAACCTATCACTTTTTGTTATTTGATTAAAATTAAAAATGAAGGACACCAACTGTCCTCACACTCAAATGTTATTGACACTGCACAATGGAAAAGATACAGATAGAGATCAGATTACACACCGACTATTTTTCTTAAATAACTCCAAGATATACTAAAATCATCTTAGATAAAATATAAAACCATGAAATCTTGCATAACCCAGCATTTCACAACCTTATAATGAGATAAGTACTTCTGATTAGAAAAGAAAAGGCTAATAAGATCCTATAAGGCTACTTATCAGTGTCACTAAAAAAGGCTAACAAGACAGGACCGGTGGTACAATTTGAGAAGAAACTGAAATAAAGAACATTTAAGGAATCAGAAGTACTTATCAGTGCAAGGAATTACAAAATCTATCAAACAATTCTGAAGTTGTAGCGCTAAGCAAGCGATTATTGTTTAGTGTAGCGAACCGAACTTGTTATCGCAAGATAGATAACACATCAGTATGCCAAATAACACATCACTTGCTATCAAATTCGATATAATTTAGGATAATTTATTAGCATGATATATAACACATCACTATGCCAACTATTATTTTATAATTAATCATTGTATTATCTCAAATATTAAATTATTGTTTCTCTTCGGTAACACTCATATACCAACGGTTGTTTATACGACCACCAACCTCTTAGACACCAATGATTACATAACCGTGGACAAGATGGTTTTTAACCATTGAGAGGTCTCTTTTTTATGTTAGTGTTCATAATTGAGATGTAGTAAATACATGTCCAAATAGTTTTATCCATCTACCAAGAAGAAAATATACAATATATTTGTTTCATTTCTTTATTTACTAGAATTAGAAAATTTACCCCTATAGAAAGAAAAAATGATTTTGTTTCGTTATTAATTTTTTCACTGACAGTAATTGTTTGACATATTGAGAGTTCAAGCAAGCAGCACAACTTTAAGGCTTGCCAATTCATCCTAAATGCTAATTCGGTTGCATTAAATGGTAGAAAAGGGTAAGCAAAATATTATTAGTTTGGAAAGGTTTGCAAACAAGGGGAGCAGTTTTTCTTCAAAATAAGATAAGAAAAAAGAAACTAAAGAAAGAATAAAACGCCTGTTTAATTTTTCTTACTTCATTTCATTGATTCTTTCCCTTTTTTCTTATTCGCAGAGACATGGACCTCTTTTATATGAAGCTGATACATACATACCATATCTAATACTGACTATTGATATCGATTTTATTATGCATCTTTGGTTGAGTTATCGTGCATATTATTTGAGTTATTATGCATGTTATTTTTTGTACTGAAATAGTTATACATGTTATCGATTTTATTATGCATCTTTATTTGAGTTATCGTGTATATTATTTGCGTTATTATGCATGTTATTTTTTGTGATGAAATAGTTATACATGTTATTTTTTGTACTGAAATAGTTATGGTATAACATGCATAATAACTCAAATAATATACACGATAACTCAACTAAAGATGTATAATAAAATCGGTACCGATAGTTGGTATAAAATATGATATCTACGGAACATTATCCTCTTTTATAAATGTTAGGTTAGATGTTACCAAACTGGGTCCCACATTCAGTTAATTATGTTAGGGTTAATGACAACACAAAAACCTTCTAAACAAATGCAATACCCTTTTTGAAGAAAAGGAGGAAAATTATGTTATGGTTAATTAAAAACAAAATGCCTCTTAAATTAGTGTTCTGTATAAACCGACTAGGCAGATTAATTGAACTGGTTTAAAAGTGAGTGCGTGATGTGCTTGCATTAGTTTCTGTTTGTTCTTTGTTTTTATATATGAAAAAACATTCAACACTCTTTTTATTGAAAATATTGCAACCGAAAAGAAAGTTGGAAAGGTGTTACTCCTATTAGAAACCAATTAAGATTTAGCCAGAATAAATTAGCATATCCCACAATAACCACACACAGCATAAAAAAAATATTATTACACCAGAACAAAAACCTGAGACATGGATGAGCTGTCATTGTATGTGGTATCCTAGTTAGATGTTTATCGACCTGGCAGCGCAACCCGTTTACCCGTTTTCGTTTACGTTTACGTTAAAATTAGCGTGTAACGCAACCGAATCTGATTTCGTTATCGTAACGAAACGTAACCCGAAACCCGATAGGCTTTCGTTCGATTAAACGAAACGTAAACGCAAATCGGACGGTTACGCTTCGTTATTACGTTAATTGCGTTATTAATCGAACGATCCAGATTTGGGCGGAGATAAAGAGAGAGGCGCCTCGTAATCTCATAAAATCCCTAATCGATCGATTTGGGGCGCCGCTCAATCCTTTCTCTCACACGCCAAACCCTACTTTCCTCTCTACTCTCTCTGTGTCTCTCTCTCTCGATCGTAGCCTTTGCACTCTGCCTGAGGGCTGAGGCAATGCCCGTTGTATGTGACGCCCGTCGACCCAAGAGTGACGAGGCTAGCTCTAATATGTTCCCTAATCTCGAGCTTTCATCATTTGATCGCTCTTTGTCTCATTATCTGGCATGTAGACCCCATCGCCTAAATCCGTGAGCTTCCTGGTCTCGATTGCTGATCTCGACGATCTGTTGCTTGATTTGCAGTGCATGCTTGCTATTTATGCTGATCTCGATGATCTGTTGCTTGATTTTGCTATTTGCTGTGCTTACAGCTTACTACACTTGAGTGTTGTAGCTTCTTAGGTGGCTGACGAACTGGTGACAGATCGTCGACCAGGCATCGTACCAGGTTAGCTCCGGGAAAGGAAAGGGTCAGGGACAGAGAAAGAAACGGGCTTGCTTATATAATAGACCCTGATGAAGAAGAAAAGAGAGAGAGACAGAGAAACAAAGAGAGGAAAAAAAGAAAGGAGAGAAAGAGAAAGCAGAGAAAGAGAAACAAAGAGAAGGAGAGAAAGAGATTGTTCTTCTTTGAGGTACCTTTAATTTTTTCTTCAAAAATTTCTGTTTTCTTTTGCTTTTAGTTTCTGTTTTTATTTCCTTTCTTTGCTCTCAGTCTTTGCTTTCTTTTTGTTTCTATTTTCTCATGCAGGTTGGCATTTTCTGTGGAAGCTTTTTTGTGTGTTACAATGGTTGATTCCGACAGTGATGCTGGGGCATATGAGTTCTCTGAGACCAATGGTGAGGAGCTTGAAGATGATGAGTAAGCATTTTTATCATAGATGCCATATGGTAGCTTTTTTTGCTACCTTGAAGTTGAATGCTTGAATGCTGGCTTTGAATGCTTAGTACTGGTAGCTTACTTGAACTGAAATGCTCACTTGTAGCTTGAATCTGAACTGAATACTTGCTGGTAGGCTTGGATCTTTTACTGGTAGGCTTGAATCTGAACTGAAATGTTGCTGGTAGGCTTGAATCTTTTACTAGTAGACTTGAATCTGAACTGAAATGTTGCTGGTAGGCTTGAATCTGAACTGAAATGTTGCTGGTAGGCTTGAATCTTTTACTGGTAGGCTTGAAATTGAACTGAATACTTGCTGATAGGCTTGAATCTGAACTGGTAGGCTTGAAATTGAACTGAATACTTGCTGATAGGCTTGAATCTGAACTGGTAGGCTTGAAATTGAACTGAATACTTGCTGATAGGCTTGAATCTGAACTGGTAGGCTTGAAATTGGACTGAAAACTTGCTGGTAGGCTTGAATCTGAACTGGTAGGCTTGAAATTGAACTGAATACTTGCTGCTAGGCTTGAATCTGAACTGGTAGGCTTGAAATTGGACTGAAAACTTGCTGGTAGGCTTGAATCTGAACTGGTAGGCTTGAATCTGAATTGAAAAGGCTTGATCCCTTTACTGGTAGGCTTGAATCTGAATTGAAAAGGCTTGATCCCTTTACTGATAGGATTGAATCTGAATTGAAAAGGCTTGATCCCTTTACTGGTAGCTTGAATCTGAACTGAAATGCTTGCTTTGAACTGAAATGCTTGCATTTTTAATGCTTGCTTTGAACTGAAATGCTTGCTTCAACTGTTGAATGCTTGCTTTGAACTGAAATGCTAGAATAATTGAATGCTTGCATTTTTAATGCTTGAATGCTTGCATTTTTAATGCTTTGAATGATTCAGTATGTGTCCTGGGTTGAACCTAGAGACACCAGAGGAAATACAAATGATAATGCGACAAGCTGATGGTGCCCCTACCCCCATTGATGAGAATTTAGAACTAACCTACCACATTATTTGATGCACTTACCTACCACTAATGCATGCTTCATTGAATGCTTGTGCTTTCAGGTCAAAGGATCCAACAAAAAACCAGCTTGGGATGTGCCGACTAGGTGGAACTCTACCTACCTTATGTTGGACTTGGCCATGGAGCTCAAACCTGCCATTTGTAGGTATGTTGTTCTTGACAAAAATTACATTCTTTGCCCATCTGAAGTGGAGTGAGATGCAGTTGAGGCTTTAGTTGAGTGGTTGAAGGGTTTCTATGTAGCCACATTGAAATTCAGTGGTACAAAGTATCCTACCTTAAATATATTCTTTCCTGAATTTTGTGAGGTGTATTTGAGTATTAAAAGAATGGGCACCAGTCCATTCCCCTTTATTGTGGAGATGGGCAAAGGAATGTTTATAAAATGGGCAAAGTATTGGACATCTGGTAGCTCTTTGCTGGCCCTAGCCTGTGTTCTGGATCCTAGATCCAAATTTGCTAGTGTTGAGTATTATATAAAGGAGATGTATCCTGAGGGCTCAGCTGAGATGATTACAAAATTGCATACTTGCATGGCTACTTTGTTCCAAGAGTATGCAGCAAAGCAAGTAAGCTTGGTTCAGAACCAAGCTAGAACATTAAAGAGGTACTAACTCTATAAGTACCTTGTTTTCAATCATTTAATTTTAAATTTGTACTTAGTTTGCTTTCAAATTCAGTTAACTTCATTTGTAATTATTTGTGCAGCAAAAGGGCAACAACTGTCACTAATTATTCAAGTACAAGGGATGGCTTGAAGGATTACATTAAAGGCAAGAAGGGCTCTGAAACTACAAAAACAGAGTTAGAGGAGTATTTAAGTAAAGCCCTTGATGAATCCAGTCTAGATGAGGACTTTGACATCTTGTCTTGGTGGAGACTCAAGGCCCCCAAGTATCCGGCATTGTCTCGGTTAGCCCGAGACATCTTGGCTGTCCCTATCTCAACTGTGGCATCTGAATCTGCCTTCAGTGTTAGTGGGAGAACACTGAGTCCAGTGAAGAGCTCTCTCAATGATGAGAGCATTGAAGCTCTACTATGTGCTCAAGACTGGATGCGGGCAACGGTTAACGGTATAATCCCTGCCTCTGTTCTCTTTATTTTATTTAAATAATTGTTTAATTATTTATATAGCTCTACTCTATTCTTTATTATGTACTGAATTAAATGTTTTATTGTTTTTATTATTTTAGAGAGTGGTGGGGAGTTTGGTGAACCACTATGGACCACTGACGAGGACAAGGTGGCTGCAGAACTGGCTGAACTGAGGGTGAACTGAGAATGTAATTTGCAAGCTTGTCACTTTGTCAGTAATGCTCTTTTGTGTGATTTAGTATTTATGCAATGAGCCTTTTGTTGTCAGTTTCCTTGTTGTAGTATCTGTCTAGTTGGTTGGTTCTAGTGGTTGCCTTACCAAACACATGAAGCCTGGACTGCTGGTTATACCAGCAGGTCTTTGGCTCCTCAAAATTCAAGCACTGATCTTCAATGATTTTAACTGTGTTTCATTTTTTTTTTAAGCCATTGGCTAAAAAAGGTATTTTATGAGAAGGGAGTTTGAATTCTGGGTTGAGTTAGAGAGGCAGGTTTCATGTGTTTGTTAATGCTTTTGCTGCTAGAAATCATTAGTTTTAGTTAATTTATGTAGTAGGAGATACTTTTGGTTGAATTATGCTATTTGTGTTAGTTCTTGAACTATGAATTTGATTCTGTAAGCTGTAAGCATGTTGGCAATGTGATGTAAGCAAGTTTGCTCTAATATTATGTTATTTCATCAAGTTTTTCTGTGATTTACATTTTTTTCTGATTTTTTTGGATAATATTGCATTATGTTTTTGGAGAACTTAACGTTCAGATTTTTTTAACGTTTGAACGTTACTTTCGTTAAAATTAACGGAAACGCCAACGTAAGTTAAAGTCTTTGCGTTTGATTGACGAAACGAAAGGCGCAAACAAAATCTCTGCCGTTCATTCCAACGAAACGTAAACGTGGATGGTCATTTGCGTGAACGTTTGATACGTTTGACAAGCCTGGATGTTTACGACGCTTATAATTCATATACAAATGTTGTTTTTTGGTCCATTTGCTGTATATCGTTGTCATCTCGAGACATTTTTTTTGAGAGCTGATACGTATATATCATATTTGATACGGATTATTAATACCGATTTTATAATGCATTTTTTTAAGTTATTGTGCACATTATTTGAGTTATTATGCATGTTATTTTTTGTAATGAAGTAGTTATACATATTATCGATTTTATTGTGCATCTTTAGTTGAGTTATTGTGCATATTATTTGAGTTATTATGCATGTTATTTTTTGTAATGAAATAGTTATACAAGTTATTTTTTGTACTGAAATAGTTATGGTATAACATGCATAATAAATCAAATAATGTGCACGATAACTCAATTAAAGATGCATAATAACATCGGTATCGATAATTGATATCAAATATGATATCTACATAACATTATCCTTTTTTTTATCTCTTTCGGAAAAAAAAATATTTAGAGTCAATTTAAAAGAAAAACTAAACCTCACTTAGGGCCTGGAAATGGAAATCATTAATTAGAGATTTCAGTTATTATACATAAATACCCAACTCTTTGTCAATAATAAAGTGTATTATACATAAATTGAGGTTACTTTCTTTACTGATTTTAGTAGCACAAATAATAAATTGATTTGTTACATAGACAATCTACTGACACGAATTTGTAGAACTGATTCGAGAATATTATACCAGCACAATTTAGCTTTTTTTTTGTTTACGTAGGAGGTCACAAATTCAAAGTCTAGTGTATCTCACTGGCAATAATTAATCTAGCACTTTAATTTAATTCTCATCTCGCTAGTCGCTAGCACAAAATAAAAATTTATTAAATTATGTAAGTCAACCTTATCCATAATTGGCAAAATGATCAAATATAAGGGTACAATAAATAAAAATTATAAGTACGTTGTCAACTTGTCATTGATACGGAATATTGATCAAATTTTAATTTCGTATACAATTTTGAGTATATTTGCCTCTTTGATCATGCATCAAGATTTGTTAAATGTCAAATCAGAGGCGGATCTAGCTTGAACCAGGGGCAAATGCCTTTGAGGAAAAAAATTGCAAAATAATTATGTGTATTTGTATGATTCGTCAATTCTTTTTACAAAATTACTATGTATATTTAAAAATCTACATCATTTTGCCCCTCCTGAAAATTTTTATAAATCTTGCCCCCTGACGAAAATTCTGGTTCTGCTCCTGTGTCAAACTATGCAAAAATTTCAGATCTTGTAATTTTTCATAAAAACAATATTGCATTATGTTCTACATGCATATAATATTGGATTTCAATTTTAACTTTATTTTGATGCTTGTAAAAGAAAATTGTAAAAAAATATAAATTTGGATTTTCCCTTCAATTTTAAACACCATTACAATTTTAATTAAAAATATATAGTATAATATTAATACTCCACAAAATTGCAATCTGACCGTACTTTGCCATGGCCTTTACTAAATAACATTTCTTTTGACTGTTAACCGATATATAAAAGGATTAAGGTCCATTGACAATAAGCAATTTGATAATTTTGAATAATATATTTCTAAATTACTTTTATGTAAAATAAAAATAACTTATAGGTATTTCTTGTATTTGGGAGTGGCTGTGTATCAAATTTCAATGGCATTTCATAAGATATTCCATTTAACATAACTTTAAGTCATTGATGAGCGATAAATGTGTACATAATATAAAATATACATCACATTTTAAAGTCTGACTTTAAAATTATGAATTGTGTAGTATCAAAATCGTGAAGTTAATGTCTCTGTCAATAGATCCCACTCATATAAAAATATTGGATAACATTCAAAAAATGGCTTCCTAAATAATACAGTAAAAGTAAAATTGGTCACCAAAATAAAAGAAACGTAAATACTAAGGGCCCGTTCAGCCATTTTCCACGCGCTTGAGAAAATTAAAATTTGGTCTGAGCAACTTTTTTTTTTCTCCATTCAGACAATGTTTTTAGTTCAATTTTCATTTCCCTTTTCATTTTTGAATTACCTCCGAACGAGTCCTAAAGAAAAATTCACTCCTCTTAAGTATTTTCATATATATATATATATAGAGTTGGATTACCATAGGTCGCGTTCTACAATCTCTTTTTTGCGTCGAGTAAATAAACCGTTCGATCGCGTCTTGATCATCAGCGATATTTTTTATACTTGTGTCCTCTCTATTTCATTCTCTCCAGTATTTTTATGTTTCATCTCCTTTCAATTTCGCGGCCGATCATATTCATTTCCTCTTCGTCTCCTTCCTTCTTCGTCTCCAGAATCAATTGGTCTCTAGCGATAAAACTCTTGGTGGAATCTCTAGAGATAAGGTACGACCCATACAAAGTGAAATAAAATTGTTCGCATACCTTTTGCAGATTGCATTCTGCTCCAAAAGGTACGACACCCATACAAAGTGAAGTAAAATTGTTCAATAAGTTGTTTACTGGATAAGAAATGTGAAATGGAATTGTTACTTTGCAAATTTATATCTGTGAAGTACAATCGTGAAATAGAATTGTGAAATGAATTATCTCTGGTTCCATATTAGTTGCATCAGCCTTTGATAAACCAAATAATTGGAGTATATTTGATAATAGTATAGTTGAATTATTGTCCGGTAATGAAACTTCTATAGTTCACATTTTCTGAGGCAGGTTTGGCTTACTGGTACAAGATGTGGCATTTAAGCTTATTGTCTCAATCATTGTGTTAGGAACAAGTGAAAATTTTAATCAATGTCGGATTGTGAGGCGGCAAATTCAATTGACCATGAAGAAGAAGTCTGGTTAAGAGCACAAATGAGGGTGAGCATGTTTTCATCATTTCTTTTGAAATATGGACTTGTAATTAAAATCTGTATCAATGCAGACCCATACAGTAATTAACACAACTAATAATTTATGTTTATTGATTTTGAACAGCAAGCTTCCACCAACCCATACAATATCAATGCAGATGATTTGAAAAATGGTATAGATCAACTTCATTCTGGTACACAACAATTTTTTGTATAGAACAGTTTCAGTTTCATCTCTTTATTTCCATGGCAGAGAGTTCAAGAGAAGGCCAAGGGCAAGATGATGGAAGTGGACGAAGTTAGTAAAGATTCAGACTTTTGAGAGGATTCGTCAGAGTAAATGAACTAAGAGACCAGTATATTTTGTTATAAAGATATTTTGTTTACTCTTTAGCAAGTATATTTTGTTATGAAGTTAGTCAGGATATTTTGTGTAGGAAGAGATGCTATATTCATACTTTATGAAGTTAGCAAGCATATTTTGTTTTCAGTATGCTATAGTCAGACTTTATGAAGTTAGCAAATATATTTTGTTTAATTTGTAAATGCTTTGAGGTTTTTCTTTTCATTAGCAGCATATTGTACCAAAGTGACCTTTTATTGGTAAATGAAATAGTATTTTAGACAGAAAAGGGAGGGGCTTTAGTATAGATGCGTGTTACATATCATGGCTACAGACCTCTTGTATGTTATTAATATATTTAAATATTTCTTTATGTTGCAAAAGAAAAAAAATCACGAACGAGTGCTACTATTGCTCTCTGGCAAGCTCATCAAAAGTAATCTGTTTCACAAACCATTGAATTAATATAATAACGAACACAAATTAAGTAATCTGTTTCACAAACCAGTCATACATTTCCAGAACCAATCATACATAAAAAAGATAATAGCTAAAGACATATCCAGCAACATAATAACGAACCAATCATACATTTTCAGAACAGCTAGCAAGTTAACCTAGCGCATACATCAACAAATTACACCTAGCACATACATCAGCAAGTTAACAAATTCCAAATTAGCTAAAGACAACAACTAACATTTTTAATTTTTAACAAACCATGCAAAACAAGCAAAACACCATAAAAAACAGCTAAAGATATCATAATATTCAATCCTTTCTTCAATACGGCATAGTTGTGGTTTAAGGTGGATTGTTTGGAAGTTAACTTCATCGCACCAAGCTCGAAAAATATTTGTGTTGCAATTGTAATAACAAGCATAGAATCATCGGTACTTGTTTTCTGGAGTGGTGGCAACCATTATTACAAAGTTGCTGGCATCGAGGGCACAAGTACTTAACCTCTACACCCCTCATCCTCTGTTAGAAAAAAAAGTTAGCATTTACCAATTGAAAAGGGAAATAGATGTAATTCTTAACAATGCTGATATGGTTTTCTGACAACAAAGAATTTCATTGATATGGTTTTCTGACAATCAGAAAGCATAACAGATCAAATTTCTGGTATGGTTCACAAAGCATAACAAAATTTCTGACAATCAGAAAGCATAACTAAATTTATCAGGAAATATGGTCTGGCGAATGCTCAATGTGCGACTGGTGCAAGCTAAAACCAGACCTATTGAAGAAATGAAAGAAAATATCACCTAAAAAATTGTCAACCCTGACATTTTGCTCAAGAGAAGCAGTACCAATCATAGAACTTCTATTGCCACGACCAAAAAGGTACAACTGAAGCAAACTTGAACTATAAAATTGATTAATTAGAAGAATATTTTTTTATTCAGTGATGGAACTAAGCATGTTTATTCAGTGATGGAACTAAGCAAAGTGTTTCAGAAGATAATGATACTATACCTTGGTCCTAACAGGTTATCAACACCGGAGCAGCGGAGCCTATCCTTGGAGCCTACTGAGGCAAACCCCAGAAATGGGTTACCGGAAGAGGAGAGAAAGCCTTCAGAGATCACCTTCCACACGCCGCGCATTCGATCGCGATCACCTTCTCTCAGTCGAACCGTCAAAAACCCTAGAATAATTGAAACCTAATCGCTCAGCACGACGAAGAGAGAGAAAGGTCATTAAAAAAATGTGGACTGGACGATTATTTCGCTGATCGTTAGGCGTGAAGTTTGGCGCCGATCGAACGGTTTATTTACTCGACGCAAAAAAGAGATTGTAGAACGCAACCTACCGTAATCCAACTATATGTATATATATATATATATATATATATATATATATATATATATATATATATATATATATATGCGCTAAAATACTTTATAAAGCATCAACATTCAAATACTTTAGGTTCGTATCTCGAGATACAAAGTGCAAATGGCCGATCAAGACCGTTGAAAATATTCTCTATATTAACATCTATTTGGAGACCAAATTTCATATTTTTTAGAATTTTTTTACTATTTTATCGGGTATGTAGAAAATTCATTAATCTAACGATTTACAGACCTTCAATTTAACCAACTTTGCACCCATCCGATAAAATAGTAAAAAAAATTTAAAAAATGTAAAATTTGGTCTCAAATTTTTTGTTAGTATGAAGAACATTTTCAACGGTCTTGATCGGTCATTTGCACTTTGTATCTCGAGATACGAGTCTAAAGTATATATATGTTGGTGCTTTATAAAGTATTTTAGCACAACTCTATATATATATATATCTCAAATGACAACAACTTTGGTGACATCAATTATGTCAACAATTATTTTTTCATTTTTAAAGTTCAAATTGTTGATCCAATCCGTTGAACATGATCTCCACAATAAAATACGCTTGCAGATTAAATTTTATAATTTTTTGAATTTTTTATTATTTATTAAGACGGATGCAAAAATATGTCAAAATCACGAAATTTGATTTCTTACAAGATTTTGATATGAAGAATTTATTAAAAAACTTAAATTTAAATTTTGACCACAAAAAGTTGGCTAATGTGAAACTTTTGCACTTCGGTTGCCATACTATATATATATATATATAATCTGGCTACAGTGATATGCATAGTTAGTGAGCATTCGTGCTATGCATTTTTTTCGTCGGATTGCTTTAATTAACACCAATTTAAGTTGCCCAATAAATTCTTCATATTGAAATTTAGTAGGAAATCAAATTTTGTGATTTTTAGAGGTTTCTAACTAGGTGCATTTGTTGGTTATGGTGGTGATGATTTGGGTTATAGGGTTTGGAATCCTATTGAAAGGAAGACAATTAGAAGCCGAGATGTTGTGTTTCGTGAAGATGTGATGTTTATGGAAAATCATGAGAAAGAGCAAAGTGAAGGCAAACATGTGGAGGAGCATGTTGATGCTAGTGTTGCACCTAAGTTGGTGGTGCATCCTCAAGAAAATGATGATGATCATGAGGATGAGAGTGAGCCGATTGAAATGTATGATGATGAAGGCATTAGCGAAGATGAGCATATGAATACCTCGATACAAGAGTTGAGGAGATCAACTCGGACTTCAAGGCCTACACAAAGGTACTCATCTTCTCTATTTTATGCTTTGTTCACGGATGCGGGTGAACTCGAGTCATTTCAAGAAGTTATTGATTGTTTTGAAAAGGCCAAGTGGCTAGAAGCAATGAAGGATGAAATGAGCTCGTTGCATCTAAATGAGACTTGGGATTTGGTAGAACTTCCTAAGGGAAAGAAAGCATTGAAGAATAGATGGGTGTTTGTGTTGAAAAATGAGGCCGATGGTTCAAGACGACATAAGGCGAGGTTAGTAGTGAAGGGCTATGGACAAAGATATGGTATTGACTTTAATGGGATTTTCTCTCCCGTTGTGAAGTATAGCTCAATAAGAGTTGTTTTATCTTTGGTGGCTAATTTAGACTTGGAGCTTGTACAACTTGATATCAAGACGGCTTTCTTGCATGGTGACTTGGATGAAGAAATTTACATGTCACAACCGGAAGGTTTTGTTGATGAATCAAATTCTATTCTTGTGTGTAGATTGAAGAAGGGATTGTATGGTTTGAAACAAGCCTCTCGACAATGGTATAAGAAATTTGATGTTTTCATGCAAGATGAGAGCTACAAGAGAAGTGATTTTGAGCATTGTGTCTACATGAAAGGCAATGTAGGTAACATTTTTACTTTGTTATTGCTTTATGTGGATGATATGTTGATAGCATACAATTATCATGAGGAGATTAAGTCTCTTAAGCTTGACATGTCTAAGAGGTTTGCTACTAAAGATCTTGGTGAAGCTAGAAAAATATTGGGTATGCGGATTCATCGGGATAGGGAGAGAAAAAAGCTTTGGTTAAGTCAAACGAAGTATATTGACAAGGTCCTTGAAAGGTTTGAAATGAGAGATTGCAAATCAGTCACTACACCTTTAGCCGAACATTTTAATTGTCTAAAAGGGATTCTCCAAAGAATGATGAAGAGAGATCGAAGATGGAAAATGTTCCATACTTGTCGGCCGTTGGTAGTTTGATGTATGCTATGGTATGCACAAGGTCGGACATTGCACAAGCGGTGAGAGTTGTCTCTCGGTATATGTCTAACCCGAGATGGGAGCATTGGCAAGCAGTGAAGTGGATACTTCGATACTTGAAAGGTACACGTAGCTTGCAATTATATTTTGGAGGATCTAATTTGGCAATTGAAGGGTATGTTGATGCCGATCATGGGGGTTATGGTGAGACAAGAAAGTCCACAACGGTTTATGTTTTTATTTTTTATTCTTGGTGGTGGAGCCGTTAGTTGGATGTCTCGGCTACAAGACATTGTTGCATTGTCATCCACCGAATCGGAGTACGTTGCATTGACCGAAGCGCTCAAAGAAATGCTTTGGTTGAAAGGTTTGCTTGAACAATTTGAATTGAAGAAAAGTGAATATGTGGTGCATTGTGATAATCAAAGTGCCATACATCTTGCGAAGAATGCGGCATATCACTCAAGAACGAAGCACATAGATGTGCGATACCACTTCATTCGTGATGTGCTAGAGCATGGACATTTGATTGTGAAGAAGGTTCACACGAAGGATAATGTTGCCGATATGTTCACGAAAGTGGTGCCTCCGAACAAGGTAATGTTTTGTAGGAGGCGATCCGGTAGGGCTGTACATGGATCGGGTTGGTCGGATTTTGGTCATTTTTTCAATCCGATCCATATTAATCGGGTTATTGCTATTATAATCCATCACCAATCCGCATAACTCAAAATCCAATCCAATCCATTCTTTTTATGGTGGTCGGGTTTTGCGGATTTTGATTAAAATAAATTATACCGTGTAAAATGCATCTGTAACATACAAAACTCATTTTCATTAATCATAATAAGCAAGTTGTTATAGATAATTTTCTTTGCATTTGCACATTGTTTGTATATAAGTCTTGACATGTCTATAAACATGAAAATGAGACCCAAAAAAATACATGCTTTGATTCAAAGTGTAAAAATATGATAACAACACTATTCACATCTTGCTCAACATTCTCATTATGTATATAATTGATTTTGTTGGTTGTTAAAATCATTATTAAAAAAAAAATTATTGTAAAAAAATCTGATAGATTTAGCTGAGACGGATTCACAGTCGGGTCGGATTTTTAACCGTTCTTTTTTTAAATATCCGTAACCAATAATATTTTAGCGGGTTAACCCAAATTCAATCCGTAACCAATCCAATAAAATTAAAATTCGAAATTTTCGGGTCGGGTTGAGTTGGATCGGGCGGGTTGGACGAGTTATCCGAATCCATGTACACCCCTACGATCCGGGTTGGATGAGTAACTCGAATGTTGGAACGCGGTGCATACTTGTGATATCAAGTGAGATATTTGTCTTCAAGTGGGAGGTTGTTGTATCGTGAAGTCAAAATGCACGTTTGGGCCAAGGTCCACTGACCTTCTTATTTGGTTATGGGTTGTGCGGTTTGGAACAACAACAACAAATAAATGAAAGAAAGAAGAGTGCATATGTGCCTTGGAGAATAGTGCACGTGTGTGTGGCGTCAAAACACAGAGAGAAGAAAAGTAGAGAAAGAGAGTAGTGAAAAGAGGTGTATGCTCTAAGTTTTAGAGTGTGATTTCATCTTCTTGTTTCTCTTGTCATCTCTTGTTCTTCTAGTGTGTGTGAGAGTAAGAGAAATCTTGAAAGCTTGATAATCTCCTTGTATTGTAAGACAATCTCCATATAGTGAAATTTGCACCGGTCGCTTCCGTGGTTTTTTCCTTTTCGAGTTTCCACGTAAAAATCTTGTGTCTTTTATATTTCTGTGCTTGATTGTCAATTGGTTCTCAAATTAGTTTCAAATTCTAGCCCTTCGGCATATCAAGTTTTATGCCCAACATGTGTTCGACGAAATAACTCCTTGTTGCTTCCGCTGCCCTCACACGCCAACAATTATTCCGGGTCAGATCCGTCCAATTCACCAAATATTGAAGGATCCTCCAATTTTTATACTGGCCACAAATGAGATCTATTCGATTTTTACCATAGATTTCTTTTTTTTATCTGCAAATACTATTTGTTTGATTTTTTTTTTTTTTTTTTGAGATAGAAATGAGAGTCAAGCTATTAAAATTTAAATGATCTTAAGTCCTCTCATTCGAGTTTCAAATTTAAGATATCTCATACAAAGTCATTACTTTTAGCCACTAGACTAAGAATCGATTCTTATTTGTTTGATTTGTAATATACAACTTGAAATAGGAGGGGCCTCAGATTTTATTTGGATTTGGAGGTGATACCAACTGATTGATCCCAACCAGGCAACCATCCAAATCTTATTCAAAGGTTAAAAATCAACTGCGTAAATAATTAGTGTTTACTTAGTACATCTGTACATATGAATATCCGATCTTTGGTTGAATGGTTGGTCGAAATGAATACAGTGATGTCGACTATAAACTGCATAATCTATGGGAATTATTTAACTGTTTAGATTTGATCTGAAGACTGAGAAAATACCAGATACAGGAACTAATCCAGGGAAGATTTAATTCAATTATCTTATTTGAAGTAGGGTGACTGATTATGTTTTCTTACTTCATTACTTTTTTTTGTTAGAAGTTTCTAAAAAATGAAGTTTAAACAAGCATATATTTAATATTTTAATTTAAACTCAATTACTTTTTCACTAAAACTACTTTGTGCGGTGGAAAGTATTAATTTTGACGAATGAACATAGAAATGTTCGCTGACTAATCTATATGTGACCGGTTAAACTCGGAAGCAGATTCTCTCCCGCGCAACAGTAATGAACGTCTCAAATTCTCTGCGCTGTAGGATACGGACGACTCAGATTTGATTCAGGAGGTCTGAAATTATAAAGTTTAGCTTGCACGAATCTCGATGCAAATTAAAGACTGAAATTTGTTAAATAGCTTTGTCAAAAATATTTGTACAAAAGATCTCATTCCGTTAAACTCATTCGTAAGAACTTTACCAATAATTAAACGTTCATATTTATGTGAATAGAAATAATTTGTTAAATAGCTTTGTCAAAAAAAATGATACAAAAGAGTACATTTCACTAATTTGACTAATTTAGGAGAAATAGTTGCTACAATTTTATTTTGTTTATTATAAAAACCAAAAATTAACAACACAAAATTCCCATCTTGAATTACATTAACATATAAGATATCTATATCGTATCAATGGGGCTAATTATTTCAAAAATATATAGCTCTCATAATAATTTACAACAATTGAGAGGTATAAACTAAAACTTTTGAAATTGATTGCACGGAAACTTAAAATTTCTGTCGTTATAACATAATGGATACCTTGAATGTAAGAGTTTTAAGTTTTTAAAATCTTACATTCACTAGTTTGAGATTTTTTTTTTGAAGAATGGATAAATGATCTTTGCTCTTGAATGTTATCAAAGTGACATAGAGTTTTTCAATAACTTTTGACTTTCACTGAATTTCGAACTTGAGATCTCTACTTGAAGCCCGTTGCTTTTTTGTCACTAGACCAAGAAAAGTTCTTGTTCACTAGTTGATATTAACAAGCAACTAATTAATTTGACAATCAGTTACCACCAACTAATCGGACTTGACGGAAATTTAACGTTTGAGACCATAAAATGTCCTTGAAACATACCAATCATGGCAGTGGGGCTACCTTTGCCAAGTAATCGGTGGTTGATTTGGTAAACTAATTCATAATGTAAAAATCATAATGTATATTTATTTAATTTACAACCAAGAAACATCAAACTTATGATTTACTCATGTCTTTACATATTTCCAGATCAGAAATCGGAATTCAGAAGGCAGAAACCACATCAAATTTTAAATGAACTGTACATCTCGCCGATGGCGAAGCTTGAAAGTATTTGAAGAAAAAAGACCATCTGGAACTCAAAAAATGAAACATATATACAACATGTAGAAATCTGCATACAGCCTTTGGGAGGTCTTGAAAGAACTACTGAATTTAGAAGAGAGACGGAGAAAATCATTTTTAGTGTTCATAAATTGACTCGAACAACATATACTTTCAGACATATTTTCATATTTGAGAGGAGATCACGACCCACTTTGACCATAACAAAACTCGGCCAGTGCATTTGGTGCCCTTTGGTATTGGCCCAGTAAGCCTCTTAGCCTCATACATACAAAACATCTTTGCACTATCCCAGGAATTGTTGTTATCATGTGCCGTGGTAACCATTCAATCGTGTAAAATGTATGCAGACCAATCTTAGAGATCACACACAACTCTGAAATATGAAAACTAAAAAAATAGAAACATAAAAAAGAAAGAGAGGAAACGAAAAAAAAAAGGCTATGTCAATAGTTCAATCCTACATTACCAATTTATTACCCATCTGAATAGGTTGGATATCCAGCATATCATTGTTTTCATTTGATTAATTCATTATACTACACAGAATTACTCAACAACCTCAACAAACAAGCAACACCCTGTTACTTGGTGCTTCCTTTTGCTTCAAACAAGGCACAGCTATGCGGTTTAATTTCATACGTTGACATACCGGCAACTTGTACTACACTATCACCCCCATCTATGAAGAAACCAGGAACTGGAAGTGCAGTATCTACCAACCGCATAGCATTGTTTATTTGATTAATTCACTATATTAAACAAAATTACTCAAAAACCCCAAAAAACACGCAACACCCCCGTTACTCGGTGCTTCCTTTTGCTTCAAACAAGACACAGCTATGCGCTTTAACTTCATATATTGACATCCCCGCAACTGGTACTACACTATCACCCCCATCTATGAAGAAACCAGGAAATGGAAGTGCAGTATCTACCAACCTGACCCATGATGAATTCTCAGGGAGCACAACCGTCTCAGTATTCACACCGGCATTAAAACAAATAAACACCTCACCCCCATTTGGTTTCGGAGCTGAATCCAACTCTGATTCCAAACCTGAAATTTCTGGTTTTATGACCACAGAAAGGAACTTGCATGCAGGGTCCAACCAATTCGGCTCAGAATGGACCCCATCACTGCCACCCCAGATAATGTTTTCCAATTTCAGAAACTCCTCCCTCTGAAATATATCATCCTTTCTACTTCGCAATGCAGCCAAATATGCAACAAACTGTGTGATTTGTTTCCCAAAAGGGGTTTTGATGCTACTCCAATTCACCTGTTTTCTATCATTGTACGCTGTTGAGCCGCTAGTAGAATAACCACATTCATCCCCCATATTAAGCACGGGTACACCAATAGAAATAAATAAAATAAAAAGGAAATTTCTTATCTGCCTCAATCTAGTTTCCAGCACAGCTGCATTGTCAGTTGCACCATCTTCCCCACAATTCCAAGATAATTCAGAGGCATTATTAAAGCTCACCAAGTCCACCAGAGTAAGCCCAAAATTTCTCGTTATGTAATTGAATGAAAACGCAGGGCCTCTAGAGGAGAATTTATCTCCACTGCCACATAGACGGGTGGCAAAATTACTAAGAAGGTCCTCTCCCTGCAAAAAGTTTCTCACATCAGTATAGAATTTATTGTTCATCTCAGCCCATCTCTTCCAGTGAGGAAACTGGAGATCATGGGTGGATAGCTCGGCTGGAGAGAAAGAGTCTGAAATGATCTTGGTCCTTGAGAGAACTGGATCAAAAGCAATGGACTCAACGAAAGCAGGACGGGATAATGTATCAATACCATTTGGGGCTTTTAGCAAGATAGATGAATTAACGAAAGAAAATCCGTCTATGTGGAATTCAACTACCCAATATCGCAGACAATCCAAAATTAGGTTTTGGACAATGGTCTTGTTGCAATTAAGTATGCTAGCAGCCCCATTCATGTAATATGACGAATTATCAATACCACGAAAAGAAATTGTCTGCGGAGCAGTGTCATCTCCTTCGCTCGTCCCTGCCAGTGAAACTTCTAGAAGCACCTCTATACCATTTTTGTGCATTGTCTTAACCATCTCCTTTAAAGAATCAATAGACCCAAATTTTTTCATAGGAGAGAAGAAATGGTATGGGTAGTATGGTCCCTTTCTCTCATCAAATGAGAAAATTGGCTCTAACAAAATTGCATTCACACCAAGTTGCTTAAAATGAGGGATTTTTTCAGTTAGACCTGAAAAAGATTTGTCATTTGCAGCCAGGCTCACATTCAAACGGTACAAAACTAGCTTTTCCATTGGTAAATTAGGTTTTTTGATACCACCCCAATCAAAAGTCCTGTTCTCTGTGGCCAAAGAGGCAAGACATTTAGAGAAAGAGACCTTGTCACCTCTATCCGGTATGAAATTTTCAATTATCTTTGAGTAGGGGTCTAGAAGCACATGCCGCATGTGAAATCTACCTCCCTTCTTCCAGTCTAGTGCTCCCCTGCATCGATACCCATACTTGACATACTTGTCAACAACATCAACAGAAACATGCCATAGGTCTCTGGAGTGGTTCAAAATTGGGTCCAACTCGATCTCTAAATCTGGTTTTTCACTCCCATTTTTAAACAAACAAAGAATCACACTTTCAGCATTTCGTGAAAATAGAGAAAAGTTTGCTTTGCCATCATAAGAAAATGAAAAACCCAAGGGCATGGGGTTTCCCGATCCAATACCAATTGGTACACAGAAGTTGGTACCCCTGTGGTTCTTTATCTCAGATCCATCTGAGTTCAGTATCACAAATGAGAAATAAAATGGAGTTTGAGAAGAATAAAATTCAAGTTCCGTAGAATGTTTGCCCAAGGAGTTTGCCATGAGTGGTACCTTAACTGTTCCAGCTCCATCTGGCCCTTTCAATTGAGACGAATCAGAACGGTACATGCCCCAATCAAGAAGTAAACCACCTCCGGCTACATCCTTTGGCAAATTGGAAACTTCGATTCGGACACTATAATTCCTGTTGTGTTTAAGTATCGATACCTTCACTGCACCACCATTTTCAGACAAGAATCTGACCAGAGATTCCTCTTTTACTTCTCGCTCCATAGCAGATTCCATCTTGTGATCTGATACCAAACTTTTAGAGGCTACACTGATTGTATTTTCATGGATATTTTGAGGACTACTCCGGCTACGAAGGCATAATTGGAATTTTGGGAAGTTATTCTGACCAAGTAACCTGAACTGGGGACTTCTTGTGCAAATTCCACTTTTGTATATTATAGAAGTAGTTGGCAACAAAATTGAAGCCATATTAAATAGAAACAACCTGTATACAGAAAAGAAAATTTAGAATAATCAGATATATTAGATGAAGTGATTTTACCAGGCAATGAATATCAGGTGTATTTGCAAGTAAATTAATTGCTACAGAAAAGATATTATCATAGATAAACCAAGAAAAGTACTAACAATACCCACAAAACTAAATATTAATGATAAAATGGAACAAGAGAAAGTCCCTCAAATATAAAAATTATTTAATTGAATTGTGAAGGAATTATGAGTTTATGTTTTACGCCAAAACAATTTCAAGACATATGAGACCCAAATAAAATCCAATTATTGGTTAGACGAGACAATATATATTTAAAACAATAACTAGATCTCCTGTGTTTATGTAATGGACAAAAGACTTAACTGGTTTGCGTGAAACAGAATCATTTCCAGTATTTTTAGATTAACTAAAAATTTACACCGAATTACCAACTATTAAGCAGCAACTAGGGCTGCAAAATGACCAAGTTAGCTCAAAACTGCAATAAAATTTCGAGCTGAAATTCAAGTTTGAGTTGATTCGTTATGTTATCGAATCAAACCAGCTAAAAGCTGCAGTAGAAGTTCATTTGTTTGAAACTTTAACTAGCTCAATACAATCAGCCAAAATGCCTGATACCATCACATCCCATGATTTAACAGATTACAAAGTTAGACCAAATATTTTTTTTTATAAAATTCATTTGTCAGTTCCTATTGCTGCCGTGCATATTATGTATATAAATCCTTTATCCACTATCATACCAGAACCAATCAATCAAACACATTCAATTTTATCTTTACAGAAAATTCCAGTCTATTTGGGGTTCATCAAATACATGGTCAACTTTTAGTCCAAAGCTCTAGTTTGGAACAATCAGAAATAAAACTCGCCACTTATAGAGAGAAAGAGAGAGAGAGAGAGAGAGAGAGAGAGAGAGGCCTGCCTTTGTACTTGGAACAGATAAAGAATTCTTGGAAACACCAAGAGTTGAGAACTTGATCGGGCGCACAACTGACAAGAGTTGAGGTTTTTGAGGAGCGCACACCGCACAGTGAGAGAGACACAGAGGAGCGCAGGCAGCAGTAGGCACTCGGATCAATTGATTTGGGGAAGGAGGGAGGAAATAGAGACTAGAAGAGATGAGTATGATCGAATTGTCGAGAGAACCGAGATCGAAGAGAATCAAACGATTTCACAAAGGTTTTATCAACCCTTTGATATCGGATGGCAGTAGATTGAGCTTTCAGCACTCGATTGGTTCGATTAGCTGTCCAAAACGAGCGCTTTGGTTTTTTTCAGAGGTGCATCAGTGCATGCACTAAATATAACAAGTTGATTTTTTTTTTGCTTATTTTTAAAACAAAGAATAACAAATATATTTTGGTTTTGAAAAAAATGACAACGCTATGTATATTTTCTTTTTTGTTTTTAAAACAAAGAATAACAAATATATTTTGGTTTTGAAAAAAATGACAACGCTATGTATATTTTCTGAACGCATCACGCTGCGTTCAGAAATTTAGACAGAATAAAAAAATTGAAGTATCGCGTTTAGGCTCCGCGTTCAGAAATATTTTCTGAACATTGTGTTCAGACATAACGTTCAGACTCTCTACATTCACAGCTCTAACTTTACTTAGAAATTATTTTGATTGAGAATTTGAATTTCTGAACTCATGCGTTTAGATAACACTTCTTACGAAGCATTCAGAAAATTGACATAGTGCTATTAATTTTTTCAAACCTTATAGTGTAAATTCAAATTTATTATTCTTTTTTCTAGAGATAAGCAAAAAAATGACATAGTGCTATTTATTATTCTTTTTTCTAGAGAAGCAAAAAATTCCAACAAGTTCCCTGTCATATTCTGTAAAATTCTATACTGAATTATAGTGTAAATTATGTTGCGAAATAAAATAAATTATGAAATAATTTCTATATGAATCGATTCAATTTTGCTAAGGACTCTTTTCGGCAATAAATTAAAATATCAATTTTGTCTCAACAATATTGAATGATATATAGAAATCTTATGAAATAAAAATAAATCAAAATTATTGTAAAATGTTTATTTATTACTTTGATTAAATCCTTATTACAAACAAAAAAGAAATAATTTAAACAAGAAGATAAATATCTCAAATGGAGTAATAAAAAAATGTGATCAAGTAAAACATGCAAATAATATAACATATATACATATGATATTAAGTTTGAATTATGTCGAGGAAATAAATTGTGATTAAACAATATAATTATATTTTGGAATTTCTATAAAAGATTAAAAGATGTGAGTATTATCAATTTTTCATGAAATAAATAAATAATTGATTGTTACTACTATTGAATTTGATTTAATTAATCATCAACAACCAAAAAATTTGGATAGTAAAAAATCTACTGGTAC